>JAZDUH010000198.1:24857500-24877500 GCA_036419115.1 Scarus forsteni | reverse complement strand
AGTGAAAACATGAGCTGATGTTCCTCAGGTTCTTCAGTGAAAACATGAGCTGATGTTCCCTCAGGTTCTTCAGTGAAAACATGAGCTGATGTTCCTCAGGTTCTTCAGTGAAAATATGAGCTGATGTTCCCTCAGGTTCTTCAGTGAAAACATGAGCTGATGTTCCTCAGGTTCTTCAGTGAAAACATGAGCTGATGTTCCTCAGGTTCTTCAATGAAAACATGAGCTGATGTTCCTCAGGTTCTTCAGTGAAAACATGAGCTGATGTTCCTCAGGTTCTTCAGTGAAAACATGAGCTGATGTTCCTCAGGTTCTTCAATGAAAACATGAGCTGATATTCCTCAGGTTCTTCAGTGAAAACATGAGCTGATGTTCCCTCAGGTTCTTCAGTGAAAACATGAGCTGATGTTCCTCAGGTTCTTCAATGAAAACATGAGCTGATATTCCTCAGGTTCTTCAGTGAAAACATGAGCTGATGTTCCTCAGGTTCTTCAGTGAAAACATGAGCTAATGTTCCTCAGGTTCTTCAGTAGAACATGAGCTGATGTTCCTCAGGTTCTTCAGTGAAAACATGAGCTGATGTTCCTCAGGTTCTTCAGTGAAAACATGAGCTGATGTTCCCTCAGGTTTTCAGTGAAAACATGAGCTGATGTTCCCTCAGGTTCTTCAGTGAAAATATGAGCTGATGTTCCCTCAGGTTCTTCAGTGAAAACATGAGCTGATGTTCCCTCAGGTTCTTCAGTGAAAACATGAGCTGATGTTCCCTCAGGTTCTTCAGTGAAAACATGAGCTGATGTTCCCTCAGGTTCTGCTGGGAGCTCGAGTGTTTGTCCGGAACAGCAGCACACCTGGCTGCTGGGCCTTCAGGAAACAGGTGAGACTGAGTTACATGAACAGGTGACATTCTCATACAAACAGGAAGCAGTCTGACAGTCTGATCCAGATCAGTTATGAAGGGCCGGTTCCTGCAGCAGACACCTGATGATCAGAACCAGGCAGTTCAGGTCAAACCTCAGAATCAGCTGGCTGACATCAGCAGAGATGAATAAACATATTTTCCATGGGCACGGCCACATTCTGAGGGCTGCTGCTCGTCCTACAAACATGTTCTTTACAACAGAGGCTCAGACTCAACAGGAAATAAACTGGCTTAACGAGAAGAGCAGTGTTCCCACAACAACATAACCTAACAAAGACATAACCCTACCAAATAGTCTCTCAGGTGTCTGGTCTCTGTCCTCAGATGGTGTCCCAGGTGTGTCTCACCTGTGGCTGTCTCGTGGTCTCGGGCTTCTGTTGTCTCGTCAGTCTCACCGGTCTTTCTCAGGGCCCCCTTTGCCTCTACAGCACCTCCTCTGGGGACAGGTGGGGCGTCCCGCTGCAGCCTCAGGCGGACAGGTGAGACTTAGGCCCAATCTCAATTCTCCCCCCTAGCCCTTCGCCTTAGTCCTATCCCTATGATTTGAGGGTTCACGAGAGACAAAGGGGTGTCCCAAATCTATTTTGGGAATAGGGTTAGGGCTAAGGCGAAGTGCGTTTTAGTCCTTTCAGATAGTTTTTTGGGATGCAGACTGTACAGCATAGGGTGGGCGGAGTTTCACGCTTTCGAGAGGAAGAAACATGGCGCCCAACAAGGACTTGCATAAATGTAAGCCTGTTTTGCACATAATAATGCTTAAAAAGTTGTAAAAACCTGTTGTGTTCATATGCTAAGTTAGAAATATTCTTAATTACGGCAGTGTTGGATGCACGTCGCTTAACGTGTTATCGCTATGTTGCGTATACATCATACCTGTCAAGTCTCCCGTTTTGGACGGGAAACTACCGTATTTTACCCCTCTTTCCCGCCGTCCTCCCGTATTAATATTTTCCCGTAATTCTCCTGTATTAAAAAAAACATTCCTCTGCCTCTGCTCCCAACTGAACACTGTCACTCGTCTGGCGAGAAATGCCACCTGCAGTATCCTGCATGTTTGTTTTCCTCCTCTTTTACTACCAAAGAGGCTGAAGGACAAGATGCCTCACTACGTCTATCTTTCTTAACACCGGGGTGCATCGGTTCTATAGTGGATTTAGCGGATTTATAGCCGAGTGAGCATCTGTCAAACATGCAATCTTTGGGGTGAAGACGGGGCCGCTCGTGCGGACACACGGAGAGAGCTGAAGTGAGCGTCCTGAGGAGTAGGAGGAAACAAACGCTAACATGAATGATGCCACAAAAGATATGGTTCTTAAGCCGGCTGCCCCAGTGTGAGAATGTGTTGGTTTTAAACAGGATGAACAAGGTGTGAGCTCATGAACACCTACGAGCTGATATGTCGCATTTGTTTGAAAGTAGTGGCGACGAAGATGTGCAGGTGCAGCGGAGCCTTTGTCCTGACAGTCAACACTCACTGAGGTGTTTGGTCGGCAAAGAACATATAGATAAAAGCCCAAAATGAAGCGCTCACAGACAGTGTCGTTCGCTACATTGCAAAAGAAATGCAGCCCTTCAATACGGCTGAAAAGCCAGCAGTTACAAACGTTTGACAGATAGTACAAATTGACTGGGAGAAAGTACATGTCACAATTCCTGAACTGTATAAACTCCATTTAATTTAGGCCAGAGTTTTTACTGTTGTGTGAGTTTTGTTTTTTCTTTACAGAGACAGGGTCTATTTTTTTTTTGTTTTTGACAAGTATAATTATTTTTATTTACATGCAATTTTGCTAAAAGATAGGCCATTTCATTTTCATTGCTTTTTTTCTCTTTTTTGTTTGTTAAATTTACAAAAAAAAAAAAATTTTATTTAAAATATCCTGACCTTCCAATTACAGTTAAATTGTCATGAACAATGGCAAAAACTCTAAGCTAAAGCTAACAATCCGGCACAAGACAAGGGGAGACAGGAGGTTAAATACAAGAGGTAATGAGGGGTGATTGGACACAGCTGGGAAGGGACAATCAGGGAACAGGGGTGACAAGCCGGAACAGGGAGTGAACCTAGGGAGACAGGAAAGAGGTGTGAGTAACAAAATAAAACAGGAAGACATGAATCAACATAAAACAGGACGACAAAACGGGTAACTTGACAACGAAAAACAGTGATCATGACAGTACCCCCCCCTCAAGGGCCGACTCCCGACGGCCCAGGAATGTCAGGATGTGAGGCTTGGAAATCCCTAATGAGACCGGGGTCCATGATGAATCGGGAGGGAATCCACGACCTCTCTTCTGGACCATACCCCTCCCAATCCACCAGATACTGTAGTCCACGACGAACAGCCCGGCGAACAGCCAGCAGCTTCCTTACCGAGTACACAGGGCCACCTTCGACAATCCGGGCGGGTGGAGGGGGTTTGGTCGGAGGGACCAAACAGCTCTCTTTGACAGGCTTAAGTTGACTGACGTGAAACGATGGGTGGACCCTCATGTTCCTGGGAAGCTTAAGTCTGACGGTGACAGGATTGATTATTTTAGAGATAGGAAAGGGACCCACGAACCTGGGAGCGAGCTTACGAGACTCCAGGCGAAGAGGCAGGTGACGTGTAGACAGCCAGACCTTCTGGCCATCCTTGTACTTGGGAGCTGGAGATCGTTTCTGGTCCGCCATCCTTTTGTAGTTGGCAGTTTGTCGAAGTAGCTGAGTTCTCGCTCGCTCCCAGGCCCGTTTACACCGCCTCACCGTGGCTAACGCGGATGGCACAGTCACTTCTTGGTCTGTGGTGGGAAACAGAGTGGGTTGGTAACCATGAACTACGTGAAAAGGAGAAAAGCCAGTAGCAGACGTGGGTAAGGAGTTGTGAGCCATTTCAACCCAGATTAACTTTGATGCCCACGTCTCAGGATCTTTGGAGGCCAGACAACGAAGTCCCATCTCCAGCTCCTGATTGAGGCGCTCTGATTGTCCGTTGGACTGGGGATGAAACCCAGAGGAAAGGCTCACCGAGGCCCCCAACAGACCACAAAACTCCCTCCAGAATTGGGAGATAAATTGAGGGCCCCGATCAGAAACTATGTCCTCCGGAAAACCATGAAGTCTAAAAACGTCATTCAGCATAACTTCTGCAGTTTCTTTAGCTGATGGAAGCTTGGGAAGGGCTATAAAATGGACCATCTTGGAGAATCTATCCACAACAGTAAGGACAGTGGTTTTACCTGCTGAGGAAGGGAGTCCCGTGACAAAGTCCACACTAATGTGAGTCCAGGGTCGTTTGGGCACAGGCAGAGGATCGAGAAGTCCAGCCGGCTTCTGGTGAGAGACCTTGTTAGTAGCACAAGTGTGACAGGCAGCAATGTATTCCCCTACGTCAGCTCTCATATTGGGCCACCAGAACCGTTGTTCAATGATGAAAAGTGTCTTAGCTATTCCCGGGTGGCATGACAATTTAAGGGTGTGAGCCCAATGTATCACCTGTCCCCTAAGATCCGGAACCACAAACAGTTTATCTTGGGGACAGTTAACCGGGACCTGAACCCCCCTTAGACCTTGCATGACTTTGGTTTCAATGTCCCATTTAAGGGCCGCCACAAAACAGGTGGGTGACAAGATGGTCTTGGGTTGGGGGTTCTTAACTTCATGGTCAAAATTGCGAGAAAGACTATCTGGTTTAGTGTTCTTAGCTCCCGGACGAAAAGTCATTACAAAATTAAAACGGTTAAAGAAAAGGGACCACCTGACCTGACGTGAATTTAGTCTCTTGGCTCCTCTTAGATATTCCAAATTCTTGTGATTGGTCCAGACCTGGAAAGGCTGGGAAGTTCCCTCAAGCCAATGTCTCCACTCTTCTAAAGCTAATTTAACAGCTAATAATTCTCTGTCCCCGATGTCATAATTACGTTCAGCCTGAGAAAGTTTTTTGGAGAAATAAGCACAGGGGTGAAGTTTGCCATCCTGAGGGCTAATTTGGGAAAGGATGGCCCCTACTCCTATATCAGAAGCATCTACCTCTACAATAAACTGATGGTCAGGATTAGGTAGACAGAGGATGGGAGAAGTGGTGAAACGGTCCTTAAGTTTTTGAAATGCTTCTTGACAGAGAGGAGACCAAATAAACTCTTCCTGTGGGGATGATAACTTATGCAATGGAGAAGCTAGTGAACTGAAGTTTCTAATAAATTTTCGGTAGAAATTGGCAAACCCTAAAAATCTCTGAAGCTCTTTTCTTGATCTAGGGGTGGGCCAATTTGTTACAGCCTGAATCTTCTCGGGGTCCATCCTGATCTCACCCTCAGAAATAACAAAGCCCAGGAAGGAAACTGTGGCTTTGTGGAACTCACATTTCTCAGCCTTGACGTACAGCTGGTTGTCCAGTAGCCTCTGTAACACACGTCTGACATGTTCCTGGTGAGTTTCCTCATCGGGTGAAAAGATCAGGATATCATCTAGATAAACAAAGACAAAAACATTGAGCATGTCCCTGAGCACATCATTGACTAGGTTTTGAAAAACCGCAGGAGCATTTGTGAGACCAAAGGGCATGACGAGATATTCATAATGGCCACTAGGGGTGTTGAAGGCAGTTTTCCATTCGTCCCCTTCCCTGATACGTACTAAATAGTAAGCATTTCTTAAATCTAATTTGGTGAACAGCTTAGAACCTTTTAACAACTCAAAAGCAGAGGAAATCAATGGAAGTGGGTATCTGTTCTTTATCGTAATGTCATTAACCCCCCTGTAGTCGATGCAAGGTCTAAGAGACTTATCTTTCTTTTCGACAAAGAAGACTCCAGCCCCAGCAGGTGATGAGGAGGGTCTGATGATCCCAGCTTCCAATGATTCTTGGATGTACGAGTCCATGGCTTTCCGTTCAGGGGCTGAAAGAGAGAACAGTCTTCCCCGAGGGGGCATGGTGCCTGGTAAAAGGTCGATAGCACAGTCATAAGGTCTATGGGGAGGCAAACTTGAAGCTTTAGCCTTATTAAAAACCTCAGCCAAATCGTGGTAACATTCGGGGACATTAGTCAGGTCAGCGGAGTTCTTGAGATGTTCTTTGAATTTACGGTGAGGCTTAAAGCAGGTCTCCGGGCATCTGGGGCCCCAGGCGAGAACCTGCCCTGTAGACCAGTCCAGTCTAGGGTTGTGTTTAGTCAGCCAAGGGTGCCCAAAAATCAAATTATGAGTCATGGATTTTAGTACATGAAAACTTAATTGCTCTGTGTGTGAGTCTGGGAAAATTATCTCAATAGCCTGGGTCCTGTGGGTAATGTTGCCCAGGGGAGAGCCATCAACTGCTTTAACTTCCAGAGCCTGGGGGAGTCGAAACATTCCCAGATCTAACATCCTAGCAAGAGATGGATGAATCAGGTTAGCATCTGAGCCAGAGTCAATAAACACAGGACAGTTTGTAGTGTGATTGTCAGATTTTAACTGTACCTGAGGTTCAATATGGGCAGGATTATTAATGGTCACACTATGACTCACCCTTAATGATGGTTGAACCGGTCTGCTGGCACCCTTGACATGGCAGTCATTAACCGTATGTTCTAAAAGTCCACAGTAAAAGCACCTCCCATCACGAAGCCTCCTCTGTCTCTCTTCGGGGGTTAGACGGGTGCGACCCAGCTGCATGGGTTCCTCCGTAGGAGGTTCAGGTGGGGCAGAGGCAGCGGAGGAGAATCTTCCATGATGAGGCTGTGACGCGGAAGGATACCCCCAGCGGCGCGGCGGTGAAACGCGGAGACGAGGGCGTCCTCTCTCCCTTTCTCTGTCGGCGAGACGACGATCAATCTTCACGGCGAGGGCGATGAGGGGATCCAACTCTGCAGGTAAGTCGAGTGGGATGAGAGAGTCTTTTATCTGAGGCGCTAAGCCGCTGAAAAAGGCATCGGTGAGCGCCGCTGTGTTCCATCCACAATCAGTGGCCAGCATGCGGAACTCTATGGCGTAATCTGTGACTCGGCGTGTACCTTGTCTTAGAGCGAGGAGTGAGCTGGATGCTTCTCTGCCCGGAGCTGTTCGCTGGAAAACTTGGGTGAGTGCTGTGGAAAACGAAGCGAGTGAAGCACACACACTGGAACGCCGGCTCCATTCAGCGGTAGCCCATACCTCCGCTCTTCCGGTGAGGTGGGAAATGACGTAGGCTATCTTCGATCTCTCCGTGGGGAAGGCTGAAGCCTGCAGGTCAAAGTGTAATTCACACTGGGTCAAAAAAGGCCTCACATCACCGGAATCCCCAGAAAACTTTTCGGGTCTTGACAGTTGTAGACATGACGAAGTCGAGGCAGTTGGTGTTAGCTCTGGAGACGGACCCGGATGTACCTTTGGAGCAGGAACGGAGTCAGGGACTGGATGGGTCTGAGCAACCTGTGGCTCCCTCTGCAGGGCGGCAGTGAGAGTACTGAGCTGGGCGTGGAGGTTGACCAGCATGGCTTCCTGGCGCTCATTCAGCTCCTTAGTGTGCGAACAAAGAGCAGTCATTTGTTCCTCCTGATGAGCTACTCTTTGCCCCAAAGCACGTAGCGCCTGGCGAACTGGATCATCGTCATTTGAGAGCATATTATGGCCGGATTGTTCTGTCATGAACAATGGCAAAACTCTCAAAAAGGAGACGATGACACGAAGGCAGAGTTCAGGGTATTTAATTCGGTCCAAGGTATGATACACAAAAACAGGTTCTCAGACAGTCCAAAGGTCAGCACACAAAAGATCAGGCAGAAGTCCAAGGCAGAGGTACCAAAAGGGATGAGGCAAAAAACGTGATCCAAAAGACAAAAGGGGTTTCAAAAGACAAGACTATGACTTGGGGTAGAACGCCTAGAAAGATACTGAAAGCTAACAATCCGGCACAAGACAAGGGGAGACAGGAGGTTAAATACAAGAGGTAATGAGGGGTGATTGGACACAGCTGGGAAGGGACAATCAGGGAACAGGGGTGACAAGCCGGAACAGGGAGTGAACCTAGGGAGACAGGAAAGAGGTGTGAGTAACAAAATAAAACAGGAAGACATGAATCAACATAAAACAGGACGACAAAACGGGTAACTTGACAACGAAAAACAGTGATCATGACATAAATATTCTTAAGAAATTAAAGTTTCTTGCTTTTGATATCCAACACTCACTTTATTATGACATATTATATTTACATCAATGAAAAAATTTGAAAAAAAATTGAATTAATATTGACAATAATATCATTTATCGGTAATAATTTTTTGGACTATTATCATCCAGCAAAATTTGTTATCTTGACAGGCCTACCCTGACTCCTGTCTTAAATGTAAGGGATACTGGAGCTTGGTTGGGGTGGTGGGACAGCTCACAGCAAGCGCTGGAAAATTTCCCTTATTTTCAAATCCAAAACTTGACAGATATGAATGTGGTACAGTAGGAAAGGCAATAGTTTAGCAAAAAGAGACAGGCATGTATACAAATAAAATAAAAATAACCAAACTTAAAAAAAAAAAAAAAATACTGAAAAAAGCAAGATATGGCCCAGAGTAAAAATAAAAGTATAGATTTTGATTTTGAGATCCCATTTATGCTCAGAATGTTCAAAATAAGAAAAGTAAGTTGTTAATTTAAAGGGGTGTCCCATTTCATAGGGCTGAAGCTGTAGCCCTTTGACTTTACACTATTTTTTAAGCCATAGGGGAAGGGGTAGGCGAAGGGCTAAGGGGAAGGGATAGGGGTACAAAGAGGATTGGGATTGGGCCTCATGCTGCGTTCCAGTAACCTCGGAACTAGGAAATGGGAGTGACATCATCTCCGACTTATCGGCGTTCCAGTTGAAGTCTGAAAAAAACATGCCGATCTACCAGGCTATTGTTAGCTGTTGTTAGCACGCCCTGTGTTGTTGTTCATAAATATCACATGAAGAATGTGATTATCACTATGGCAGCATTTTTGTAAATATAAGTCTAACAATACTATGTATACAGCTGATCTAGAGCGACACACCCCAGTCAGAAGTGCAAATAAATGGATTATTACAGGAGCTAAATAACTGTTCACACTGGGGGCATCCATCTTCCATTGTCAACTCGGGGGTGGAGAGGTTTCACCAAGTTCCCAGTAAGAAATTCCGACCTCGGGGGGCGTTCCAGATAAAATTTCCTACTCTGCACTGGGAAATTCCGACCTCCGACTACAACTGGAACGCACCATTACCTGTGGGACATGCATGTGTTAAATCCACCTGACCACCTGATCCCCCAGTCATGCAGGGTACCTGTATAATGCCTCCTTGTGGTCTGGGGTCTGCCTGGAGCCCCGTGGGGTCGTCCTGTGGAATGCAGTCCTGTTCGGCCTGATGGGGGGCGCCAGCGGGCTGCAGGTGATCCTCTGTGGAGCCAACATCCTGGGCTCCCTGTTGGGCCTGATCCTGGGACCAGGAGCCTGCAAGAACCGGGTCAGTGAACCACGTCTACATGGACTAGTCCGAGTCTGGACCAGGTTTGAGGGTCTGGACCAGGATTAAATATTAGCTTATAAAGTTTAGCCCCGGTTAAAGCTCTGGTTCTGGTTTAAGGTTCAGACCGGGGCAGGACTTAGACCACGTTAAACCGTCAGACCAGTAAATGATTATGAATCTGGTTTAACCTGAGAGCAGTTCTGATGTTTCATCGTCTTAGACTGAAGAGTCCTCGCTCGGCTCCAGATTCTCACATATATTTGATTTTTATTTTTTAATGTTGTCAATTAAATCTTGAAATGCTGACTCTGTGTTTCAGGTGTCTCCTGTCTCCGTCTGAGCTTCTATCAACAAACATGGACCGCATAGATGTGAGTTTTATTTTGACGGGTGAACTGGGGCGCTTAGAAAAATAAAAATGTTTTAAGACTTGTTAAAATAATCCTAAATTTAAATGTTCTTTTCAACACAAAGCCTTAACGAAATATAAGCTCTTAGATTCATTAGAAATTATTTAAAATACATGTTTACATTTTTAAATTCATTAAGAAATGTGTTATATTTCAATGTAAGTTTCTTTAAAAACTAGAAAAATAACATACAATATTGTATATTTAAAAGGATTTAAACAACATGTGTTTATGTTTGTTTATTCAAAATGATCAACACTGTCATGTTTTAATGTGAATTTTTATTTAAAAAATGTTTCTCACAATATTAATTTTTTTAAACATTTCATTTTGTAATGGTAATATATCTTTAAAATAATTTTAAAGCATGTTTTTGGTCAATTTTATTCTTTTTTGAAAACAATTTTATTTAAATTGTTAAAACGTGATTAAGCTAGATTGTGTTTAGATATTTAAATTTATTGCTTAGGACCATATATTTACATGTTTAGAAATGAAATTAGTTATAATATTAATACCTAAATTGTTTATTATTTTAATGATTGAAACAACAGGTTTAAGTATATTTATACATAAACAGATAAAGCTTTTTATTTAAATATTTAAATGATAAAGGATCAAAGAAATGCTTAATTTAGAATTTCATATTAAAAATGTTTCAAACATTAGATTGTATTTCAATATTTATGTTTTTTTAGAAGGTCTAGACGACACTACATCTGAATGTTGAATTTTTTAATATCTGCATTAAAAAGTATTCAAACTGAAAAAATGTAATTTTTTTTAGTTTTCAACATTGACACACACATACATATAGATGTATATATATATGTGTGTGCGTGTGTGTGTATATATATAAATATATTTATATATATATATATATATAAATATATAATTATATAATTATATATACATATTTCTATAAACTATGCTTATATATATATATGTATATTTGTGTGTAAACAGATATAAATTAATTTTATAGATAGATAGATAGATAGATAGATAGATAGATAGATAGATAGATAGATAGATAGATAGATATCTGTGTAAACAGATCTGTGATGACGTTCAGAAAGTTTCCATCTCGATTATCTTCTCTTTTCTAGGCCATCCTGTTCACAGTGACCTTGGCTCGACCTTGGCTCTCAGCACATGTTGATGGTTGTCATGGAGATCACAGCCGTCTCTGCAGGACCTTCTGATCCTCTGGCATCACCTGAGCTTCCCTCAGATAAGCCCCGCCCACCATCCATGACTCCGCCCATCACCCCCACCTGTGGCCCCCCTGACATTGACCCCGCCCCCTCCACACACCTGTTTGAGAGCAAAGCTCCCAGAATGCTTTGTGCTTTGTAACACAAACAGGAAGTCCACCTTAACTCCGCCTCCCTCCTCTTTCGTCCAATCAGCTGATGAGCTGTTAAATTTCAGACTGTAGCTGTGTTCGAACTCGCTCACTATCACTGATATAGTCACTTTATAGCGTGTTCGCCATTATGTAGTGTTGTTCGAATTCTAAGCAGTTCATTTTATCCATTAAAAAGTGCACTACAAAATACCCACAATGCACAGCAAAAGTGAACGTACATACGATGTACCCTATATTGTACTCCGTATACCACAATGCAATGCGGTTGTGTTTTTCTATAGAAGAAGAGAAGAAAGGCCGTTAGGAGCTGCTTTCATTCATGAATGTAAAAAACGTTAAAGTTTCTTTCACACGTTGGTAGCGTAGCTCTTTAACGTCTTTTAGCGGCTGTAAACAGCTTCAACATTTGCTGCTTAGCTGCACAAGTGTCCGGTTTGTTTACGTGACTTTTGGTGCGTCCTCTTCCGTCACAGGGATATCCGGCTCATCAGCTGATGCTACAACGTTTAGAAAATTTCAGTGTAGTGTCCGAAATGTCGTTTGGTCATTCTCGATGTAGTGCACTATTTCATTTACACGACAGAGGGAACAGAGAGTGGACGATCTCCATCACAGCTAAGGTCATGGGCGGAGGTTGGCGGAGCCTGACACAGTGCTCTTCATCTTCAGTTATTGTCTAACTGGGAGCCCCCTGGTGGTAGAATCAGGCACTGCAGGTCTATTTATATGTTTAATCTTCTTTTGCACTTTATATTTATTAACACTGTTTTTACTTATGTGTATTTATGTCATTTTTTAGATTGACCACAGTTTGATGATTCATTGATTTTTGTTTAAACCTGTTTTTAATGTGTATTTATTTAACTGAGACAGGCTGGAGTTTAAATTATGTTCAAGTTTATTTTGATTTATGTCAATGTAAAGTTTGTTTTAGAGTTTGCATATTAATGATGATACTTTATTGATTATTGGTTTATGTTTCTTTAATATTATATGAAGTTTGACCTGAACTCAAACTCTCAGAATCTTTATTGTTTATAACATATTTATGAAACGTTAAATGTTTTAATAAACAGTCTGATCATGTTCATTTAATGTTATCATTTTCAGCTTCATGAAAAACTCAAACCTGTGAATCTGTCTGATTTATTTATCACAGAAACAGCTGAAAACAGATTATTGATCAGAAAAGAAAAAAATCCAAAGTTCATCACACTCTCCTGATCCTCAGCTGATCTTCAGACACAAAGTGAGGCTGTTCTCAGGGTAGGGCAACCTTTGAGTCAAATGTTTGTTCTTATGATACTCTAATTGAAATTGAATGTATTTTTGCTTTTCATTACAATAATATGCAAGTAAAATAGCATTAAGTATCAAAATGTACAACCCCAAACCAGTGAAGTTGGCACGTTGTGTAAATCGTAAATAAAAACAGAATTCAATGATTTGTAAATCCCTTTCAACTTATATTCAATTGAATACACAGCAAAGACAAGATACTTAATGTTTGAACTGAGAAACTTTATTTTTTTTTTGCAAATATTAGCTCATTTGGAATTTGATGCCTGCAACATGTTTCAAAAAAGACTGAGAAAGTTGAGGAATGCTCATCAAACACTTATTTGGAACATCCCACAGGTGAACAGGCTAATTGGGAACAGGTGGGTGCCATGATTGGGTATAAAAGCAGCTTCCCTGAAATGCTCAGTCATTCACAAACAAGGATGGGGCGAGGGTCACCACTTTGTGAACAAATGTGTGAGCAAATTGTCCAACAGTTTAAGAACAACATTTCTCAACCAGCTATTGCAAGGAATTTAGGGATTTCATCATCTACGGTCCGTAATATCATCAAAAGGTTCAGAGAATCTGGAGAAATTACTGCACGGAAGCAGCAAGGCCCAAAACCAACATTGAATGCCCGTGACCTTCGATCCCTCAGGCGGTACTGCATCAAAAACAGGCATCACTGTGTAAAGGATATCAGCACATGGGCTCAGGAACACTTCAGAAAACCACTGTCAGTAACTACAGTTCGTCTACATCTGTAAGTGCAAGTTATAACTCTACTATGCAAAGCCAAAGCCATTTATCAACAACACCCAGAAACACCGCCGGCTTCTCTGGGCCCGAGCTCATCTAAGATGGACTGATGCAAAGTGGAAAAGTGTTCTGTGATCTGACCAGTCCACATTTACAATTGTTTTTGGAAACTGTGGTCGTCGTGTCCTCCGGACCAAAGAGGAAAAGAACCATCCGGACTGTTATAGGCCCAAAGTTCAAAAGCCAGCATCTGTGATGGTATGGGGGTGTATTAGTGCCCAAGGCATGGGTAACTTACTCATCTGTGAAGACACCATTAATGCTGAAAGGTACATACAGGTTTTGGAGCAACATATGTTGCCATCCAAGCAACGTCTTTTTCATGGACGCCCCTGCTTATTTCAGCAAGACAATGCCAAGCCACATTCTGCACGTGTTACAACAGCGTGGCTTCGTAGTAAAAGAGTGCAGGTACTAGACTGGCCTGCCTGTAGTCCAGACCTGTCCCCCATTGAAAATGTGTGGTGCATTATGAAGCGTAAAATACAACAACGGAGACCCCGGACTGTTGAACAACTTAAGCTGTACATCAGGCAAGAATGGGAAAGAATTCCACCTGAAAAGCTTCAAAAATTGGTCTCCTCAGTTCCCAAACGTTTACTGAGTGTTGTTAAAAGGAAAGGCGATGTAACACAGTGGTAAAAATGACCCTGTGACAACTTTAACGCAACGTGTTGCTGCCATTAAATTCTAAGTTGATGATTATTTGCAAAAGAAAATAAAGTTTATCAGTTTGAACATTAAATATCTTGTCTTTGCTGTGTATTCAATTGAATATAAGTTGAAAAGGATTTGAAAATCATTGTATTCTGTTTTTATTTATGATTTACACAACGTGCCAACTCCACTGGTTTTGGGGTTGTACATTGATGTACCACACACTCCACGCTAACATCCTTTTACACTTTTCTCAGACCATTATTGTTAAATTATGCCGTGATTTAACTCTTTTTATATAATATAGCACTAACCAGGCCGTTGATTCATATCCAATGATATTTGTGGGTGATACTTTAAAGAATACAGCACCTTTTACATTGTGTCTTAAATCTATTTTAAATCAGTCAACTTAAAATCAGTGTTAGAAAAAGTGCGGGTGTCTCAACATCATTCATTCGAGCTGTCACACTGATCCTCACTCCACTCAAACATCACCATATCGATTCAAACAGTTCATTAAAGTCTCCAGAATCAAAGTTCAGCCCTGATTATGAATTTGTTGAATTGAAACTGAGATTGAAACATTCACATTTACTCTTTATGCTGCTGTTGGATTATACGTGTGCAAGTGTGCACGAGTTTGCACGTGCATGCAGAGCCTCCCTGTCTAACGTTGGGCCCTAAACAAGAGTTTATATGATGCCTCCCTCCATCTGTGATTTATATATGAAGAGTTCGTTTCCAAAATGCTACAGTCAGAATTAAAAGAATATATATTACTCAGTGCTACTACAACCTCCACATCCTCCACCCCCTCTCGCTCCCTCAGGTCGTCCTTCTCCCTCCTTCTCTCTGTGCCCTCCGCCCGGCTCAGCACCATGGGTAGCAGAGCCCAAACTCTGGAACTCTCTCCCCCCGGACCTCAGAAATATTGACTCTCTTCCCCACTTCAAATCAAAACTCAAACTCATCTGTTTGAAACTGCTTATTCTCTTTAATTTTCCACTTTCTTCTGACTGTGTCACTCTTGTATGTTGTTTTTATTTATTTTAATTGTGATTTTAATGCACTGTATTTATTTTGTATTTTGTAAATGTCCTTGGGTGCTAAGAAAGGCACTTTTAAATAAAAGGTATTATTATTATTATTCAGTATTTAATGCCAGAGACCTATATGTCCCTGTTTAAAGTGTATTTCAAAGTTCAGTTCCCAGCCAACCCAATGGTGGGTCTGGGAAAATAATGTAAATACTTTCTAATTGAAAATGGATTTATAGCGTTTTTGAAAATAGCTCTTCACCTGCTTACAGAAGAAATCTAATCGCATTGCTTTTGCCATTGTCTTTAATTTATAAGAAAATGAGTCACCAAATTTGCTCAACAAATCAATGTCCTAAATACAAAAAAATCTGAAATAAGATATACCTTTACCACAAAATAAAAACTCTTTAAACAGGTGAACAAATAATAAACACTGTAATAAATAAAACTCAGCTTCTTCTTCGCTACAGTAGAATCTGTTCTACTCTATGGCAGTGAATGCTGGACCCTGAAGCCGACCCTGCAGAAGTCTTTAGACAGGGGCTACACCAGGATGCTGCAGGCGGTGCTCAACATCAGCAAGGACGCACATGTTCCCAACAGACTCCTGTACAAAGGAATTCCAAGGCTGAGCGACAAAGTAGCAGCCAGGAGGATGAGACTCACAGGACACTGCCAAAGGCACAGAGAACTGACAGACTCCAAACTGGTTCTATGGGAACCAACACATGGGCACCGGTCACGAGGACGCCCCACATTAACCTGTGTGGGGGTACTGAAGGAGGACACAGGAGCTCAAAGCTCCAGTGAACTGGCCCGATGTGTGGAAGACTGGGATGATGGAAGGCTCGTCTGAGGACGACCTGGAGAGAGAGAGTAAATAAATATATCAAATACTTTAAATGAGCATGTAGTTAGCATAAAAAATAACTCTGTAATAAACATTTACACTCTGCAATAACTGTGCATTAACATTTAAATCACTGTGAGCTTTTCTTTTTTAAAAGTTAATATTAATCATTAGTTTAATTTAATTATACTGAGAGTGTTTTTTCTCTGATTTTATGATTTGATTTTGTTTTTATGTTTTGATTCTGAGCTTTGTTTGTTGAGCTCTGTGTAACTTCAGTTTTAAAGGAGCTGATGGTTTAACTCTGATTTATCCTTATTCACTAAAGAAACACCACGTGGCTCTTTGACTTTATACTAACTATTATGGGATGTGCATTTCATTTGTGTTCTATAACTCTTATTTAATGATTTAAAATGATGTAAAATCATAATTTTATCTAAAATCTCTGCATTAATGATCATAAATGTTCAGATAGTGACAGTTTAATGTGATAACGATGTGTGGTGGGCAGTGGAATAAATCTCCATGGTAACAGATATAAACATGTTCCTCTTCCTCCTATCCCACTTTGTGTAACCAGATCCTGGATTAGTTGATCCGGATAAAGATATCCCGGCTTAATCCCGGATCACTCTGATCTTAGTTCAGTCTGAAGATCCAATGTGTGTGTGTGAGTGAGTGAGTGTGTGTTTGTGTGTGTGTGAAACGATCATCTCTGCACCTGCGCCTCTGTGTTTGACGTCATCAGGCGCTTCGATCCGTGTGGGCGGGGCTTCGGCGACCTGTCTGCCGCCCAGGTAAAGTTACAGAACAGGAAGTGAGCGGACACAAAGCGTCAGCACCTGAAGGAGAACGAGGAAACGGACAGGTCCAAGTCTTCACGCGCTCTAAACCTCCAGCTCGGACTCGGTTCTTCTCGGCTCGGCTCGTCATGGCTCTGCTCGGCTTCATGCGGCTCGGTGTGGTCCTGCTTGTGGTTTGTCCCGCGCTCTCCTTGGCTTGTATGTCACCCGACCCGATCCAGACCTCGGATATGTTAAGTCTGGAAAATGGTACCGTGCTGATTGAGACCCAGGCTGACCTTGAGCAGTGCCGGGACGCCTGCTGTAACCGAAACGACTGCAACATGATCGAGGTGAATGTCAATCAGAAGGGGGCGGGGCCTAACTGCAGGCTGATACACTATTCCCAGAACTCCCTCGGACCCAAGAACCAGACAAAGGACCAGGACCAGGTACAGATTTACTTAAAGATCAGAGAGCAGAGGGGTCGTCTGAGACAACTGATGATCCCGCCGGTACCGGAAAACCGAGAGACCACCGGGAGTGACGACGGAACCGAGGAGGGCAGCCCCGCCCTCAACGAGACCGAGACCGACGAGTCCAAGAACACCAACACCGAGACAGGTGAGACCAAGAACACCGAGACCGAAACAGGTGACACAGAAACCAGCGAGACCAAGACCGGAGAGCCCGCCCAGAGCGACCAGGACAAGAACGGTGAGTCCAGAAACAGCCTTTGATCTTGTTACACTTATTGATCAGAACAGCCTTTGATCTCCATGATTATCGATCAGAACAGCCTTTGATCTCCATGATTATCGATCAGAACAGCCTTTGATCTCCATGATTATTGATCAGAACAGTCTTTGATCTTCATGATTATCGATCAGAACAGCCTTTGATCTCCATGATTATTGATCAGAACAGTCTTTGATCTCCATGATTATCGATCAGAACAGCCTTTGATCTCCATGATTATTGATCAGAACAGCCTTTGATCTTCATGATTATTGATCAGAACAGTCTTTGATCTCCATGATTATTGATCAGAACAGCCTTTGATCTCCATGATTATCGATCAGAACAGCCTTTGATCTCCATGATTATTGATCAGAACAGTCTTTGATCTCCATGATTATCGATCAGAACAGTCTTTGATCAGCTGCGTCTCTCCCGGGAGTTTTGATTACTTCAGTAGTGATGGTTTCTGAATCAGCCATGACTGAAATATGTTGTCTTTATTGGTTGTTGATTAAATGTTTAATTAAGAAAATAGAAGCAGAAATAAATAAAATGCTGATTAAATCATCTGCAGTGTCTGATAAACACTCTGAGCAGCCCAGCTGATTGACTGGTTACTTTAAATACTCAGAGAATTTTAATAAGCTGTATACTAATAAATTATTAAAACATAAACAAACAGGCCTCTGACCTACTGGTCAATACAAATATTTTATAAAAACAAACAAAAAGGCAATCTACATATTGAAATATGCTTATTAATTATTATAACAGACCTCCATCATGCTAATATATACTAACTAAACTAAAAACATTAAAAAGGCTCTAACATACTGATCTATAGTAATTAAATATGAAATCATAAACACAAAGACCTCCAGTATGGAGTAGTGAGAGTGCCAAATTACAAAAAAAAAAATCTATAAAAGAATAAATACATAATGAATAAATAAATAAATTATATAAGAATCCATAAAAGAAAAGGCTAATAAAAGTAGTAATATAAAGACAAATAAAAAAATAAGTAGAAAAGTGCTTAATAAATGAGTAAATAAATAAAGTAGCTATATAAAGTGATATTAATCAAAAAATAAACCCTTAAAAGAAAAGGCTAATAAAGTATAAATATAAAGACAAAAAAATTAAAGTATTTAAATTACATTGTAATGTCACTTTAAAAGCGCCTGCTCATGACGACATAATACCGACACTTTCTATCACGTCCTCCACCGTTTCTAAAACACATTCTTGGTCGTAATTGTTGTGTTCTGTAATTTCAGCCAGTCTTAAAAGTTCTGCTGTCAAGTTTTCAGCCGCCGTCCTTCTTCCTCGATAGGTTTCCTTCTGCGCAGTAGGAATGTCGTCATGAGCAGGCGCAGAAGGAACCCGATCGAGGAAGAAGGACAAATATGTCGGGTTATGCTTTGTTTACATTCTCAAGATTTGACCACATGAGCTCATCGATGTCTGTGTGGGTCAAAGGTCACATAATACCAGCATTACGTCCTCTACCGTCCCCAAAACATATTCTCCGTCATAATTATGTTGTTCTCTAACTTCAACAACTTCTTCTGTCAAGTTTTCAGCCGCCATGTTTCTTCTCCATTGGGATTCCTTCCGTGCTTGTGACACAACCACATTCCTACTGCGCATATTTTTCTGTTTCTCTTTTAAAGTGACATAATAATGTGATTTAAATACTTTTATTTATTTGTCTTTATATTTATACTTTTATTAGCCTTTTTTTTTAAGTTTTCTTTTATTAATATCATTTTATATAGGTACTTTATTAATTTATTCATTAATTAATTAATTTATTTATTTATTCATGCATTTATTAAGCACTTTTCTACTTATTTTTTATTCGTCTTTATATTTCTACTTGTATTAGCCTTTTCATGTAAAGAGAGGCAGCAGATGTGTTTTTGTCAACAGGTAAACCTCAAACAGGAAGTACTTATTTTTCAGAATAAAAGCTCTTGCAGTCTGTATTTTGATGGTATCAGATGTCCTGGTCCTACAGTCTGTATGTTGATGGTATCAGATGTCCTGGTCCTACAGTCTGTATGTTGATGGTATCAGATGTCCTGGTCCTACAGTCTGTATTTTGATGGTATCAGATGTCCTGGTCCTACAGTCAGTGTGTTGATGGTATCAGATGTCCTGGTCCTACAGTCTGTGTGTTGATGGTATCAGATGTCCTGGTCCTACAGTCCGTATTTTGATGGTATCAGATGTCCTGGTCCTACAGTCAGTGTGTTGATGGTATCAGATGTCCTGGTCCTACAGTCTGTGTGTTGATGGTATCAGATGTCCTGGTCCTACAGTCTGTATTTTGATGGTATCAGATGTCCTGGTCCTACAGTCAGTGTGTTGATGATATCAGATGTCCTGGTCCTACAGTCTGTGTGTTGATGGTATCAGATATCCTGGTCCTACAGTCAGTATGTTGGTGGTATCAGGACCATGTGCTTGTCTCTTTTTGGACCTGTTACTATCAGATCAGTTCTGGTCCCTGTCTGTAGGTCCCTATTATGAACAAATGCTGTCTCACTCCGTTTGTTATCGCTCTCCCACACCTGTACCGGTGACCCCACCCTCTGCGCCCTGGGCCAGGTGTCAGTAGACAGACTGGTTCTTCTGGTTCTTCTGGTTCCTCAATGAAGGAACAAACAAATCTTTTAACCCTTTAAAACCCATTTA
>JAZDUH010000198.1:24845000-24852500 GCA_036419115.1 Scarus forsteni | reverse complement strand
TGATGTCACGACGATTGAAATCTCGCGGACATCTCGCAATGACCTATTTTCAGAGGCATCAAATCTCGTTCTAGGATATCAGAAAAAATACAATATCTAATTTTTTGAAAATTAAGGGGGTGTAAGGTCTTGTTTTCAAATTTATTATATTATATGTCAGTATTAAATCATGCATCAGCATGATATGTCTCCTTTAACCTAAAAAAGAATCGTGATAAAATCGTAATTGTATTTTTATTTTTAAAAAACCGTGATATGATATTTTTGCCATATTACCCACCCCTACCGCACACAAACACACACACACCTGAACAGTGCTCTGGATGCAACATGGCTGACCCGTGTGTTTGTTTAGGGGAAGTTCTGACTGATGACTCCATACGTGGTTCTCATCAGAATAATGCTGCAGTGCTGCCATCCAAAGGTACGTGCCTGTTAAATCTGGCATACATGTCTGTCTGATGTAAATGTAGATGTAAATGTTCTTTATTTATACAGCCCTTTACAACAACCCTTTCGGTGAACCAAAGTGCTTTACAATAGGTGCAAAAAAGAGCAATAAATAAAACAATTAAAAATAAATAAAAACGATAGCAACAATAAAAACAATAAAAGCAATGGAAAGAATAAAAGCAATAAGAGTAATAAAATACAATAAAATAAAGTCTGTCTGATGGTCTTAATGAGTCTGTTTGATGGTCTTAATGAGTCTGTCTGATGGTCTTGATGAGTCTGTCTGATGGTCTTGATGAGTCTGTCTGATGGTCTTAATGAGTCTGTTTGATGGTCTTAATGAGTCTGTCTGATGGTCTTAATGAGTCTGTCTGATGGTCTTGATGAGTCTGTCTGATGGTCTTGATGAGTCTGTCTGATGGTCTTAATGAGTCTGTTTGATGGTCTTATTGAGTCTGTCTGATGGTCTTGATGAGTCTGTCTGATGGTCTTAATGAGTCTGTCTGATGGTCTTAATGAGTCTGTTTGATGGTCTTATTGAGTCTGTCTGATGGTCTTAATGAGTCTGTCTGATGGTCTTATTGAGTCTGTTGATGGTCTTAATGAGTCTGTCTGATGTTCTTAATGAGTCTGTTTGATAGTCTTAATGAGTCTGTTTGATGGTCCTAATGAGTCTGTTTGATGGTCCTAATGAGTCTGTCTGATGGTCTTAATGAGTCTGTTTGATGTTCTTAATGAGTCTGTCTGATGGTCTTAATGAGTCTGTCTGATGTTCTTAATGAGTCTGTTTGATGGTCTTAATGAGTCTGTCTGATGGTCTTAATGAGTCTGTTTGATGGTCTTAATGAGTCTGTCTGATGGTCTTAATGAGTCTGCCTGATGGTCTTAATTAGTCTGTCTGATGGTCTTAAAGAGTCTGTCCGTTTTCAGGTGTGATTAAACCTGCTGATTCTCCATCTGACAGCTCTGACATGACAGGTAAACTCACCTTTGAAGATGTCGTGATGTTGTCACTGATCCTTTTGTTGTTGTACCCATGGTGTCCAGCACGTGGTCTCTCTCTCTCTCGCTATGCAGCTCTGTGCTTTGCTCCACCTGATGGTGGTCCATGCCGTGGTTACTTCCGCATGTTCTACTACGACCCAAACACCAACGAATGCCATAAGTTCATCTACGGGGGCTGTCAGGGTAATAAGAACCGCCACAGCAGCATGGAGGAGTGCATGAACACCTGCAGCGGGAGAGGTAAACTCACAATAAGAGTGTGTAAGTGTGGTATGTAACACTTGTGAGCATGATATGTAACACCTGTGAGCGTGATATGTAACACCTATGAGTGTGATGTGTAACACCTGTGAGTGTGATGTGTAACACCTGTAAGCGTGATGTACAACATCTGCGAGTGTGATGTGTAATACCTGTAACCGTGATGTGCAACACCTGTGAGTGTGATATGTAACACCTGTGAGTGTGGTGTGTAACACCTGTGAGTGTGGTATGTAACAACTGTGAGTGTGATGTGTAACACCTGTGAGTGTGGTGTGTAACACCTGTGAGTGTGGTATGTAACACCTGTGAGTGTGATGTGTAACACCTGTGAGTGTGGTGTGTAACACCTGTGAGTGTGATATGTAACACCTGTGAGTGTGGTATGTAACACCTGTGAGTGTGATGTGTAACACCTGTGAGTGTGGTATGTAACACCTGTGAGTGTGATATGTAACACCTGTGAGTGTGGTGTGTAACGCCCGTGAGTGTGTTATGTAACACCTGTGAGTGTGGTATGTAACACCTGTGAGTGTGATACATTACTCCTGTGAGTGTGGTATGTAACACCTGTGAGTGTAGTATGTAACACCTGTGAGTGTGATATGTAAAACCTGTGAGTGTGGTATGTAACACCTGTGAGTGTGGTGTGTAACACCTGTGAGTGTGGTATGTAACACCTGTGAGTGTGATACTTGACATCTGTGAGTGTGATGTGTAACACCTGTGAGTGTGATGTGTAACACCTGTAAGCGTGATATGTAACACCTGTGAGTGTGATGTGTAACACCTGTGAGTGTGGTATGTAACACCTGTGAGTGTGGTATGTAACACCTGTGAGTGTAGTATGTAACACTTGTGAGTGTGATATGTAAAACCTGCGAGTGTGGTATGTAACACCTGTGAGTGTGGAATGTAACAACTGTGAGGGTGACATGTAACACCTTTAAGTGTGATACTTGACACCTGTGAGTGTGATGTGTAACACCTGTGATTGTGATGTGTAACACTTGTAAGCGTGATATGTAACACCTGTGAGTGTGGTATGTAACACCTGTGAGTGTGGTATGTAACACCTGTGAGTGTGATGTGTAACACCTGTGAGTGTGGTATGTAACACCTGTGAGTGTGGTTTGTAACACCTGTGAGTGTGATATGTAACACCTGTGAGTGTGGTGTGTAATGCCCGTGAGTGTGGTATGTAACACCTGTGAGTATGGTATGTAACAACTGTGAGTGTGATACGTTACTCCTGTGAGTGTGGTATGTAACACCTGTGAGTGTAGTATGTAACACCTGCGAGTGTGATATGTAAAACCTGCGAGTGTGGTATGTAACACCTGTGAGTCTGGTATGTAACAACTGTGAGGGTGACATGTAACACCTTTAAGTGTGATACTTGACACCTGTGAGTGTGAGAGTGATATGTAACACCTGTGAGTGTGATATGTAACACCTTTAAGTCTGATATGTAACACCTGTGTGTATTAGAGTGATGTAACACCGGTGTGTGTTATATGTAACACCTGGGCGTGTGATACGTAACAACTGAAAGTGTGATCTGTAACATCTGGGCATGTGATCTGTAACACCTGGGCGTGTGATACGTATCACCTGGGCGTTTGATATGCAACACCTGGGCAAGTGATATGTAACACCTGGGTGTGTGATACGTAACAACTGAAAGTGTGATCTGTAACATCTGGGCATGTGATCTGTAACACCTGGGCGTGTGATACGTATCACCTAGGCGTTTGATATGTAACAACTGGGCAAGTGATATGTAACACCTGGGCTTGTGATATGTAACACCTTGGCGTGTGATATGAAACACCTTGGTATGTGATATGTAACACTTGGGCGTGTGATATATAACACTTGGGCGTGTGATATGTAACACCTGGGCGTGTGATACGTAAGACTTGGGCGTGATATATGTTACACCTGGGTGTGTGATATGTAACACCTGGGCGTATGATACGTAAGACTTGGGCGTGATATATTTTACACTTGGGCGTGATATATTTTACACTTGGGCGTGTGATATGCAACACCTGGGTGTGTGATATGTTACACCTGGATGTGTGATATGTTACACCTTGGCGTGTGATATGTAACACCTGGGTATGTGATATGTTATACTTGGACGTGTGATATGTTATACTTGGGCGTGTGATATGTTACTCTTGGGTGTGTGATATGTTACACCTTGGCGTGTGATATGTAACACCTGGGTGTGTGATATGTTATACTTGGGCGTGTGATATGTTACTCTTGGGCGTGTGATATGTTACACCTTGGCGTGTGATATGTAACACCTGGCTGTGTGATATGTTATACTTGGGCGTGTGATATGTTACTCTTGGGTGTGTGATATGCAACACCTGGGCGTGTGATATGTAACACCTGGCTGTGTGATATGTTATACTTGGGCGTGTGATATGTTACTCTTGGGTTAGTGATATGTTACACTTGGGTGTGTGATATGCAACACCTGGGTGTGTGATATGTTATACTTGGGAGTGCATGGATTAAAGTTCTCTGTCGCTGCGACAGATTTCCGTCAACCGGGCGGAGGGGGGGAAAGGAGCTGTCACTGTTTGTGATATTAACGGACTTAAATGGAGAACGAAGAGCGGCCTCTTTTACTGTCTAAACTCTGGAGCCGCATGCGGCTCTTAAGCATTCTTGTTGCGGCTCCCTGCAGCAGGACACGGCTCCGGGGCCGGATGCGGCTCTTTGGCTTGGTGTCGCTCCATGTCAGTGATGTAGCGGAGGGAGCGCCACGTTGTCTTCATTTGTTATTATCTGTGCTTCGGTACGAGCCTGCCGGTGCCGGTTCTTTGCAGCGTAACGGCGCGTAAAGCCCACTGTGACGATCGGCGGGTGCGTAAATACCCCTTCTCTGATGCTGGCTCACTCCCCCCGCCCCCCTGAAGTTTACTCGCATCTCCACATGGCCGTAGCCAGGTATGAGGTATGCGAGGTCTGGACCTCACCTATTTTTTTCCGAGTTTTTTTTTTTTTTTTTTATTCGACTGAATAAAACATAAACTCATAACGACTTGAAACCTCTCTGTGAAACGCGCTTGTAAATTGTGGTAAACATCCATGGGCTTTCTGTTCTGTTTGTGTACGTGTATCGGTGAACAGCTGTTTGATCAGCTGATGCACATACCCGCAAATGTGCCCTGAAGCGCTTGGCAGCGGGCCAAACCCCATTCAAAAACTTGAGTGTTTTTATTATTAGCACTTTGTAGACCACATCCCCGACCATCTACACCTAGGTGACCACAATATATATTTTTTAGATAATTTGGCACTACTTCGGCCTGTCAAATCGTCTGACCAAAGCCAGTTTATTTACTTTTATCCACAGCAGAGAGCGCGCCCGGCACTTTTCTTTTTTTTGATGACGCTTGCTTTGTTTTCAGCTCATATTAATTTTAATATACCCATTCCACAGAAAACAAGTCACAGAGAGTAGGGCAAACATGTCCAAGAGATTAAAACAAAATACACTGGAAGCATTTCTGACAAAGAAAAAGAAAGAAATTAACAAAGAGGAACATGAAACCAAGGAGGATGGAAGAGAGAATAGGGAAAGGAAGGGGAAGCCCAGAGAGGAGTCATTCAGAGATGGAAGGGGAGCAGAGAAACACAGAGGAGGATGGAGAGCACAGAAACACATAGGAAAGTGGAGCGCAGAAAAACACAGAAAGATATTTAAACGATAAACATCTTGTGTGACTTGTAGCCTAAAAAAAAATAAATAAAGTTTTTAAAAAAAGATCTAAATTTTTTTCCGGGCACGCGCATCATGGACCTCACCTATTCCAAAATCCTGGCTATGGCCCTGCTTCTCCACGGTGGAATAGAGGGCAAAATGGCTCTTTCCATACAAAAGTTTGCCGACCCCTGGTCTAGCAGATTGGAGCAGTTAAGCAATAATTGGCAGCAGTATTGAAGAGAGGCTAAGATTAAAAATAGTCTGTAAGGCCCTATTTTACAGGGCGATCTGCAGTTGCACTTTTTTCTGCTGCACTATTGTTATTAAACTATTGTTACTGAAATATTAAAAAATGAAGTTTTGTGATTTATATCCAATTAATGACAATAGTAAGGTCTATTGTTACATTATGAAAATGTATTACAAGTAGGGGCTTAGGAGGTAATGCAGCCCCCGACCCCCTACTACCACCACAAACACAAAAAAATAATTTTCAGTCAGATGATTTTTTTTCGCTTTAATCCATGGGTGTGTGATATGTTACACTTGGGCTTGTGATATGTAACACCTGGGTGTGTGATATGTTACACCTGGATGTGTGATATGTTACACCTTGGCGTGTGATATGTAACACCTGGGTGTGTGATATGTTATACTTGGGCATGTGATATGTTACACCTGGGTGTGTGATACGTTACACTTGGGCGTGTGATATGAGACACCTGGGTGTGTGATATGTAACACCTGGGCATGTGATATGTTACACTTGGGCGTGTGATATGAGACACCTGGGTGTGTGATATGTTACACTTGGGCGTGTGATATGTAACACCTGGGTGTGTGATATGTTATACTTGGGCGTGTGATATGTTATACTTGGGCGTGTGATATGTTACACCTGGGTGTGTGATACGTTACACTTGGGCATGTGATATGAGACACCTGGGTGTGTGATATGTAACACCTGGGTGTGTGATATGTTACACTTGGGCGTGTGATATGTAACACCTGGGTGTGTGATATGTAACACCTGGGTGTGTGATATGTAACATCTGGGTGTGTGATATGTTACTCTTGGGCGTGTGATATGTTACACCTGGGCATGTGATATATTACACCTGGGTGTGCTCTCTTCCCTCAGGTTCTTTTGGGGCTCGTGGTCAACGCCGTAATTGGACTGCAGGTGAATCCATCATTGTTTGTGTCTGCTTTTTCAGTTTTAGCCTCTCTCAGCCTGTGAGCTCAGTGTTAGCATGGATGTAACGTAGCGGTTCCTCTTGTTGTTGATCGATGACCTCTGACCTCGGCGTGTATCGTGACTGTTTCCTGTTTTTGTCTTCAGGAGTTTTCCTCTTCGTTGCCCTGGCAGCCATCTCTGCTCTGCTGCTCGGAGCTCTCATCGCCATCACACTGAGACGCAACCGCCTGCCACACCGCCCCCCCTCCTCCATCAGGTAATGTCCACCTGCTGGTGTCACACCCTGTGCCTTACTGTGGGCCGTGAGGTCAGAGGTCATAAGGTGGCGCTCTGTGAAGGGTTGAGGGAATGCTCCGAAGTCCTCCTGTTGAGGAGCTCTAGGTTGACAAAGATCATTAAATCATTTAGGTAACATTTGGTCTGAACACAGGGTTTACCTGGCTGAACAGGTGAGTCAGTGTGAACCTAACCTCCAACTAACCCGCTAAAATTACAAACTAAAAATAATTAAACTAGAATAACGACTGTCCGCCAAGAATGCCTGTGGCTGTTTGCAGGGTGATTATCAAAAATGTTGAAAATTGGGGTGCTGCTTTGGCAGAGTGTTAGGCAAAGAGGCACGTCCCGCTCATGCTTCTGCTGTCCCGGGCTGGAATCCACCCTTCGTCAGCCTCTCCCCTGTCCCACTGTCCTGTCAGTAACAACAAACAACGCCCTAAAAACGAACTTAAAATATGTTGAAAAGTGTCCTACCTGTCCATGGACCATCAGTCATATATAACATCTACAATGAAAATAAACTGTGTTGATTCATACAGACGTCATTTCTGTTGGGGGGGGGCAAAGGGCGGTG
>JAZDUH010000198.1:24760000-24840000 GCA_036419115.1 Scarus forsteni | reverse complement strand
GTTCAACAGTCCAGGGTCTCCGTTGTTGTATTTTACGCTTCATAATGCACCACACATTTTCAATGGGGGACAGGTCTGGACTACAGGCAGGCCAGTCTAGTACCCGCACTCTTTTACTACGAAGCCACGCTGTTGTAACACGTGCAGAATGTGGCTTGGCATTGTCTTGCTGAAATAAGCTTGGATGGCAACATATGTTGCTCCAAAACCTGTATGTACCTTTCAGCATTAATGGTGCCTTCACAGATGTGTAAGTTACCCATGCCTTGGGCACTAATACACCCCCATACCATCACAGATGCTGGCTTTTGAACTTTGCGCCTATAACGGTCCGGATGGTTCT
This sequence comes from Scarus forsteni, assembly GCA_036419115.1. Lineage (NCBI taxonomy): Eukaryota > Metazoa > Chordata > Actinopteri > Labriformes > Labridae > Scarus > Scarus forsteni. Next base: position 24,839,657 of record JAZDUH010000198.1, on the reverse strand, counting down.
TTTCCTCTTTGGTCCGGAGGACACGACGACCACAGTTTCCAAAAACAATTGTAAATGTGGACTGGTCAGACCACAGAACACTTTTCCACTTTGCATCAGTCCATCTTAGATGAGCTCGGCCCAGTGAAGCCGGTGGTGTTTCTGGGTGTTGTTGATAAATGGCTTTGGCTTTGCATAGTAGAGTTTTAACTTGCACTTACAGATGTAGACGAACTGTAGTTACTGACAGTGGTTTTCTGAAGTGTTCCTGAGCCCATGTGGTGATATCCTTTACACAGTGATGCCGGTTTTTGATGCAGTACCGCCTGAGGGATCGAAGGTCACGGGCATTCAATGTTGGTTTTGGGCCTTGCTGCTTCCGTGCAGTAATTTCTCCAGATTCTCTGAACCTTTTGATGATATTACGGACCGTAACTGTTGGACAATTTGCTCACACATTTGTTCACAAAGTGGTGACCCTCGCCCCATCCTTGTTTGTGAATGACTGAGCATTTCAGGGAAGCTGCTTTTATACCCAATCATGGCACCCACCTGTTCCCAATTAGCCTGTTCACCTGTGGGATGTTCCAAATAAGTGTTTGATGAGCATTCCTCAACTTTCTCAGTCTTTTTTGAAACATGTTGCAGGCATAAAATTCCAAATGAGCTAATATTTGCAAAAAATAACAAAGTTTACCAGTTTGAACGTTAAGTATCTTGTCTTTGCTGTGTATTCAACTGAATATAAGTTGAAAGGGATTTGGAAATCATTGTATTCTGTTTTTATTTACGATTTACACAACGTGCCAACTTCACTGGTTTGGGGTTTTGTATATATATATATATATATATATATGTGTGCATATATATATATATATATATATATATATATATATATATATATATATATATATATATATATATATATATATATATATATATATATATATATATATATGTGTGCATATATATATATATATATATATATATATATATATATATGTAGAGTGCTGTGAAATGTATTTGCCACCTTCTTAATTTATTTCATTTTTGGCGTATTTGTCACACTTCAATGATTTAGATCATCACACATATTTTAATATTAGTCAGAGATAACCTGAGTCATCCGAGAATGCAGTTTTTAAAAGAAGATTGTATTTATTAAAGTAAAGAAGCTCCAAACCTTCATGACCCTGTGTGGAAAAGCCTTTGCCCCATGAACCTGATGACTGGTTGTGTCGCCCTTGGCAGCAGGAACTCTGGAGGAAGTTTGACCCACTCTTCTGAGCAGAAGTGTTTTTTGTACGTTTTATTAACTTTTTAATTTAAGCCGACAAACAGCACACTGCAACATACAAACAAACTTTGACCACAACAAATCCGTCCTCACCTCGCTCCCTCAAACTTAAAGCTTTTGTTATCAATACGTGACCTTGAATGTCCACAACAATGTCAAACATCTGAGCAGAGCAGCTTGAACTCAGCCACACTGGAGGGTTTTCAAGCATGAACCGCCCATTTAAGGTCACACCACAGTATCTCCACTGGGTTTAAGTCCGGACTTTGACTCAACCACTCCAAAATCTTCATTTTGTTTTTCATAGCCGCTCAGAGGGGGACTTGCTGGTGGGTTTTGGGTTGTTGTCCTGTTGCATAACCCAGCAGCGCTGATGGCCCAACATCGTCCTTCAGGATTTTCTGCTCCACAGCAGAATTCACGGTTCCATCGATCACAGCAAGTCATCCAAAGCAGCCCCAGACCATCACACCACCACCACCATGTTTGACTGTCGCTGTGATGTTCTGTTGTCTAATGCTGTGTTGTTGTTACGCCTGGTGTTACAGGACACACACCTTCCACTAAGTTCAGCTGTCGTCTCAGAACACTTCTCCAAAGTCTTGGATACCATCAAGATGTTTGTTGGCAAATGTTAGCTGGGCCTTGTTGTTCTTTTTGGTCAGTAGTGGTTTTCGCCTTGGAGCTCCCCCATGGATGCCATCTTTGCTCAGTCTCTGTCTCATCGTTGAGTCATGACCTCTGACCTTTACTAGAGCAGGTGAGGCCTGCAGTTCTTTAGATGTTCTTGGTTCTTTTTGACCTCCTGGATGAATCAGTGTTGTGCTCTTGGTCTAATTTTTTCAAATTAAAGATATTTTTTTAGTAACATTTTACACCATATTACCCACAGAGCCTGTAAGCACAGTTTATTATGGAGTTAGTCTCAAAAAGATTCACACACAGATGCAGAGCAGTTTGTGAATAACTACAACAACATACATATTTGTTTTAAACGAAAATGCAAATGATTTTAAATATAGACATTTGTGGATTTCCATTATAAATATATAAACAAGTAATATTTGTGTGTGCATCAGAAATACATTTGTGTACTTATAAAAATATTTGTGAGTTGAGGGACATTTATGTATTAATCCCTGTATACATTTGTGAATCCTTCTGTGTGCATTTATTTATTATGAGACTGATCTAACTCCATAGTTTAAGTTCATAGTTTTTCTGTAGGCATTCATAAGTTCACTCTCATGCAATTCATAATATATAAAAATATATTAAAGACACAAGCTCATCAGTCCAGTGTCTTACTGCTGGTGAATTTTCAGACTTCCAGTTAATCAGAACACATTTCTTCAGTGCTCGTTACACCTGTGAAAAACAGGTAAAACAATCACGAGAGTGATGCCGAGATGTCTTTGTCAAGAGCGTTTAATGGACAAATCTACCTCCTGCAGGGAGCTAGACTAAAGCAATCAATCCCTGATGATCTAGCTCTGCCTGCTTAACAGAGCACAGATGTGTTAAACACTCTTTAAATATCACTTTATAACACAGAACTGTCTTAAAATTATTTAAATGTTTTCATGATTTTAATAACTCAAAATTGTCTTAAATTATGGGCAAACAACACTTTTATCCTCAGTTACATCTTTCAGATTACCGACAACATGAACTAATTTTTCTTAATTATTCATTTTTTTTTATTATTATTCATTATTCATTGACAATAATACATTTCTTGAGGAACAGAAAGCCAGGGTATATAAACACTGACTGTTGGACAACAGAAAAATAAAACAACAACCACAACATAATAAATAAAGAGAGAGAGAAAGAAAAAAAGGATCCAATAATAAATATACAAACTAAATAGATGTATATACAGACAAATAAATAGACATATCCATAAATAAGTAATAACAAAATAATGTAGAAACTTTGAAAATAATGCCAACATAATGACAGATAATCACCTGCCAATATCAAACATTTCACAAATATTTTTGTTTTTATTGCTTTCTTGTTTTCTATCGATACATGGTTGGCTGTTTCAGGCTGTACTAAGCAATAGGAACAACTAACATCAATATCTTTCTTAAATTTCTGCATGAAGTTTTTAACTGGGTAAATTTTATGTGATATTTTAAAAGAAACTTCTTTGACTTCATTGGTGATCATGTGTCTGTGGGGTAAGAACCAAACTTTGGCCCATGGTATATTTGTGTTGAATTTTGCTAGTATGAGATGATATACGTTTTTGTTAGTTTCTTTTGTTGCTTTTGCGAGATCCAAGACAAACTTTGGCACAGACAGAGTTAATTTATCATGGACACAGTCTCCGGCTGAAGGATCACAGCACCTGTCGGTATGGTGAAATTATTTGACTGTTACTCTTTAACTTCTCACAACATGACGGCGGAGGCAGTGAAAAACTGTCCCTACCATTTGTTTATAATTCTTTTTAAAAGGCCCCTCCCCCTTACGTCACTACCATAGGCCCATTTAAGCCGACGTCATAACTGTGTGCCTCTCCGCCGGTGTATTCGGAGCCAAAATGGCGGATAGTGACGGAGGGTGTGATGCGGGCTAACGGGAGGAGCGGCTCCGTTAACACCGAGCAGCGGGACAGACGGACTCACGGAGAGCCTGAGGAGGAACCGGCCGCTCTCTGCCGCTCTCCTACATGCAGTAAGTTCACCTGGACACACCTGGGGGAGCGCCGGGGCTCCACGGCTAACAGATAGCCCAGTATGCTAACATGTTGAGTCACGGGTGTCCTGTCCGTTAACCCGTCACGGTAGCTTTTACACCGACATGACGCCACACAGGTGAGCTCACCTGTCTGTGGCGCACCTGTGATCGTGTGTTGGTGGGATATAAAGCCAAGGCCAGCGCCATTTGCCCGTTAGCAAACACTTCCTGTTAGTGTTAGCATCATGCTAACAGCCTTTACGTCCTCGGCGCATGAGCAGTTTCAGTCGCAGCGATGCCGAGAGTGACGTCAGGCACCATGACGTCATTGTGCAGGTCTTGGTATTGGTCATCCTGTTCAACGCAGTGCAGGAGCCAGGGGGCCTCGTGTTCCCAGGGGCCTCAAAAGAAGAACAGTCTAGGGTTTGTAACGGCTGTGGTTAATGTGACGCCTCTGAGGGTCAGTCTGTGCCCAGGGTCAGTGGGGAGGGATGGATGGATGGATGGTTGGATGGTTGGATGGGTGGGTGTATAGACGGATGGATGGATGGGTGGGTGTATAGATGGATGGATGGTTGGATGGTTGGATGGGTGGGTGTATAGACGGATGGATGGATGGGTGGGTGTATAGACGGATGGATGGATGGGTGGGTGTATAGATGGATGGATGGATGGATGGTTGGATGGGTGTATAGATGGGTGGATGGATGGTTGGATGGGTGGGTGTATAGCCGGATGGATGGATGGATGGATGGTTGGATGGGTGGGTGTATAGACGGATGGATGGATGGGTGGGTGTATAAATGGATGGATGGTTGGATGGGTGGGTGTATAGACGGATGGATGGATGGATGGTTGGATGGGTGGATGGTTGGATGGGTGGGTGTATAGACGGATGGATGGATGGGTGGGTGTATAGACGGATGGATGGATGGGTGGGTGTATAGACGGATGGGGTTGGATGGGTGGGTGTATAGACGGATGGATGGATGGGTGCGTGTATAGATGGATGGATGGATGGTTGGATGGGTGTATAGATGGGTGGATGGATGGTTGGATGGGTGTATAGATGGATGTTTGGATGGGTGGGTGTATAGACGGATGGATGGATGGTTGGATGGGTGGGTGTATAGACGGATGGATGATGGATGGGTGTATAGACGGATGGATGGATGGATGGTTGGGTGGGTGGGTGTATAGACGGATGGATGGATGGGTGGGTGTATAGACGGATGGATGGATGTATTGACGGACAGATGGATGATGGATGGTTGGATGGGTGGGTGTATAGACGGATGGATGGATGGATGGATGGATGGGTGGGTGTATAGACGGATGGATGGATGGATGGTTGGGTGGGTGGGTGTATAGACGGATGGATGGTTGGATGGGTGGGTGTATAGACGGATGGATGGATGGATGTATTGACGGACAGATGGATGATGGATGGTTGGATGGGTGGGTGTATAGACGGATGGATGGATGGATGGGTGGGTGTATAGACGGATGGATGGGTGTATTGACGGATGGATGATGGATGGATGTATAGATGGATGGATGGTTGGATGTAGGGCTGAACGATTTTAGGAAAAGATCTAATTTTGATTTTTCTGGCAGATATTGCAATTCACGAATTTTTTTCAAATCAAACTTCAGTGCTAAATTCACTTTGTTTGCAGTTCAGACAACAGTAAGGACATAAATGATGAAAAACACTTAACACATTATTCACCTTCAATAGTGATGATAAATCATCTGTTTTCATTAACTTCTACTCCTAAACAGAGGCTTTGTGTTGTTGACCTGCTTACCAGCACCTTTAACATATAGGTTGTCTACACATTTGTAAAACAGTATGTGTATCAGTGTTTCACAACAGATCCTGGGGCAGTCAGGGTTGCGCTGCAATAATGCTCCATAATATCATAATTAAAGAGCATTTAGATCTGAATAAATAGTGAGCACTGTGGGCACACAACTACAACATTCTCGAATTTAAAATAAACTGCATAAAGTATAAAAAGTATTTAAAAAAACAGGAAGAATGTAACATTTCATGTAACCATGTAAGCTCAGCAGGATGGATGGATGGATGAATCCTGTATAGCAAGTGATGGATGGATGGAGGAACTACATGCTGAAAGTTTCCTACACTGCTGCTAGCTGTGCTTCCCGTCTTTGAACACAGTTGGCTTAAAAATGCTGAGATTTTTGCTTGGGGAGATTGTTTGGTAAGCTTCAGTTAATCCATTGAGGATCGTTTGATTTAAATTGGGTTTCTTTTATTATTCACCTTTATGGAAAATTCTTCAGATATAAATATAGAATACCAGTGTGTATGTCTGTATGTGTAGTGTGTGAAGGTCTGTCATATCTAATTAATTTAAGATCATTTCAGATGAGGACAGGCGGCAGACAGCAAGGTAAATTGGACATATGCAGATAAGATAGTTGAAGATATAGATTATATAAATGTCCTGTAGCTCAGATAAAAAAGCGTTGATATAGATTATATATCTGGTTGTAGACTGGCAGCATAATCATATCGATGTTGATATACCTAGTCATGGAAAAATTATTAGACCACCCTTGTTTTTCAATTTCATAGTAGTATGTCAGAGTGAGCATCTTCAGAGTACATCTTTGTAGTGTTCACGCTGCTAAGAGCCAATTGGCTGATACGGAAGTGTAACAACAAAAACTGCTAACTGTATGACACGCTGTTTAATTTAAGAACTAAGAACTATTCATTTTCCATGGTTTTCTATGATAATAACCAAAATTACTTATTCTGCTCTGGCAATCACCGCTATGGCATTGGCAGCAGCCTCAATAAAGACTGCATGTGCGGGACTCCGCCTGCAGAGAGACAGTTTGGTTCTTATCGGTGTTGCACAAGAGGAGCGAGGAGGCGTTTTTCAGAGCGGAGAGGAAAATGCATTTTATTAAATGTAAGCAAACCATAGTGACACAACTATGGGCAAGATAGTTATCTGCCTAAGCATAACCATTTAATGCAGGACTCTGATGTGAAGGCAGCGACATGATGCTGCAGTGGTGTATTTACAGTTTTTAAAAAAAATTGCAGGAGCATTTAGGAAGCGTCCCGCTCCTAAATGAATGTAGAGGAAACACTGTAAAATACTTGACACAACAGATCCTGAGTCAGTCAGGAGCGCTGCAAAAAAATGCTGCTTTGGCGATCACAAAATTGCATTGTCTAAAATTGCGATTTCGATCTGAAAACGATGAATCTTTCAGCCCTAGTTGGATGGGTGTATAGACGGATGGATGGATGGATGGATGGATGGATGGATGGATGGGTGTATAGATGGATGGATGGATGGATGGTTGGATGTTGGCTGGTTGTATGTGTGAGCCCTTTTGAACACAGAGGTGAGACCTTGGAGTGTCCGTGCAGATCATGTTTTCTTTAATATTGAGGATCGATTGATTCAGTCTGTTTCTTTGACATTATTCACCTTTATGGAAAATTCTTCAGATATAAATATAGAATACCAGTATTTACATTTTTCAATGTTGAAGGTCTGTATATCTAATTAATTTAAGATACAGATAAATGCTGAAGGTAAATAATGTACATATGCAGATAAGATAGTTGAAGATATAGATTATATAAATGTTGTAGATTAGATAAAAAGATGTTGATATAGATTATATAAATGTTGTAGATTAGATAAAAAGATGTTGATATAGATTATATAAATGTTGTAGATTAGATAAAAAGATGTTGATATAGATTATATAAATGTTGTAGATTAGATAAAAAGATGTTGATATAGATTATATAAATGTTTTAGACTAGATAAAAAGATGTTGATATACAGTCATGGAAAAAATTATTAGACCACCCTTGTTTTCTTCAATTTCTTGTTAATTTTAATGCCTGGCTCAACTAAAGGTACATTTGTTTGGACAATTATAATGATAACAACAAAAATAGCTCATGAGAGTTTAATTTAAGAACTAAGAACTATTCATTTTCCATGGTTTTCTTGATAATAACCAAAATTACTTAAATTCTTACATCAATAGCTATGGCATTGTACCGCCAAAAACACTACTTTTAAGCATTCCATGTTTTCTTTTCTGTTTGCTTTAAACACATGATACACACAAGAGTTAATACTTGATTGCATAACCATTGTTTTTGATGACTGCAGCCATGCGTCTTGGCATGCTCTCCACCAGCTTCTGACATTGTTCTGCTGTCACAGCAGCCCATTCCTGTTGGACAAATTCAAACAAACTTTCTTTGTTTTTGGGCTTGTGGTTCTCCATTTTGAGTTTGATGATTTTCCACAGGTTTTCAATTGGATTAAGATCTGGTGATTGAGCAGGCCAAGGCATGGTGCGAATGTTGTGGTTCTCCACCCAGGCTTTAACTGACCTTGCCGTGTGGCAAGGGGCATTGTCTTGTTGGAAAATCCAGTCATTCGAGGCAGGAAAGAGTTTTCCAGCTGATGGAAGAAGACTGTTTTCAAGGGTAGTCCTGTACATGACCTGGTTCATTCGGCCTTCACACAATTGCATTTGCCCTGTTCCACTCAGACTGAAACAACCCCAGATCATGACTGATCCACCGCCATGTTTTACTGTAGGGGCAAGACAGTCTGGGTTGTAAGCTTCTCCAGGCTTGCTCCTAATCAGTAAGATGGCTGGAGTGGGCATCAATTCAAAATTGATTCATCACTGAAGAGAACCTTAGCCCAATCATCAACAGTCCAATCCTTGTGGTCTCGAGCAAAGACCTGTCTGCCTTCCTCTGCCTTTCATTGATGAAGGGCTTCTTGCGTGCTCTGTGTGACTTCAAACCAGCTTCAACAAGTCGGTTTTGAACTGTCCTTGCTGAACAAGTCACATTTCTCGACAGTGCCCACTCATTTTTAAGGTCCCTGGAGGTCTGACAACGATTCCTGACACAGGAACGGATGAGTGCACGGTCATCTCGTGGGGTAGAAAGACGTTTCCTGCCACGGCCAGGTAGCAATTTGGTAGTGCCATGTTCAGCTTGTTTTTTTTTGTTGTAATGAACGGCTGTCTTGGAGATCTTCAGTTTTTTCGCTACCTGTCTCTCACTCATGCCAATTTCCAGCAGTGCCAAGATGGCTGCCTTTGTGGCTTCACATAATTCTTTTGTTTTAGGCATTATGTGAGAGCTGACAACTTCTGAGTTGTGCTACGGCTTGGATGTAAGCAGGAACACACTAGCATGTGCAGTGCTGCTTGTGACATGAAATGGCCTCTTATATACCCTGGGAATCAATTAAGCTTAAGAATGTCAAATAGGACATAAAGTATTATGTGACCAGCTGCATTTTTTGTTGTGTTCATTGTATTATACGTTTAGTGGTACCAGATATTAGAATGAACAAGAAATTGAAGAAAACAAGGGTGGTCTAATAATTTTTTCCATGACTGTAGATTATATAAATGTTTTAGATTAGATAAAAAGATGTTGATATAGATTATATAAATGTTTTAGATTAGATAAAAAGATGTTGATATAGATTATATAAATGTTTTAGATTAGATAAAAAGATGTTGAAGAGATATGTACTAATGTTTTAGATTAAAATGTCAAAGTTACAGGTAACATTAAGGTGAAGCTTGCAATAATAGATATGATTATGTGGATGTCATAGTAATTAGGAATAAGTGGATTATGTTTATAATAAGTAATCACATTACTCTGCTGGAGGCCTGAGTTCCTCTCACTCGGTGTGATGTGACATTTTCTCTCTGTTTACTTCCTGCTCTGTTCTCTGGGCCCTGATAGGTCCTCTTTGAGGTGGGCGGGGTCTTAATGACAGACCTGCTGGCTCTCGGTCTGTGTTGTTGAGGGTCTGTCCCTGATGGCAGACCCGTGTAATCGAGCGCCAAGCTGCTCCATGCTAACACATTACCTGACGGCATGTCTCTGTGTCAGGTGGTCATGGCCGAGCGGCGGGGGGAGTGTGTGTGGAAGAGACACGTCTCCGATCAGCTGAAGCTCCGAGACCGAGTCCAGAGGCAGGCCTTCGAGGAGCTCATCCACCAGTGTGAGTGTCTGTCTGCACGCCTGTCTGTCTGCACGCCTGTCTGCCTGCACGCCTGCCTACCTGCACGCCTGTCTGCCTGCACACCTGTCTGCCTGCACCCCTGTCTGCCTGCACGCCTGTCTGCTTGTCTGCCTGTCTGCCTGTCTGCCTGCAGGCTTGTCTGCCTGCACACCTGTCTGCCTGCACACCTGTCTGCCTGCACACCTGTCTGCTTGTCTGCCTGTCTGCCTGTCTGCCTGCAGGCTTGTCTGCCTGCACACCTGTCTGCCTGCACACCTGTCTGCCTGCACGCCTGTCTGCCTGTCTGCCTGCACACCTGTCTGCCTGCTCTCCTGTCTGTCTGCACACCTGTGTGTATGTCTGCACACCTGTGTGTATGTCTGCACACCTGTGTGTATGTCTGCACACCTGTCTGCCTGCACACCTGTCTGTCTGTCTGCACACCTGTCTGTCTGTCTGCACACCTGTCTGTCTGTCTGCACACCTGTCTGACTGCACACCTGTCTGCCTGCACACCTGTGTGTCTGCACACCTGTCTGCCTGCACACCTGTCTGCACACCTGTGTGTCTGCACGCCTGTGTGACTGCACACCTGTGTGTCTGCACACCTGTCTGCCTGCACACCTGTCTGCCTGTCTGCCTGCACACCTGTCTGCCTGCACACCTGTCTGCCTGCACACCTGTCTGCACACCTGTGTGTCTGCATGCCTGTGTGCCTGCACGCCTGTGTGCCTGCACACCTGTGTCTGCACACCTGTGTGCCTGCACACCTGTGTGTCTGCACACCTGTGTGCCTGCACACCTGTGTGTCTGCTCACCTGTGTGTCTGTCTGCGCACCTGTGTGTCTGCCTGCGCACCTGTGTGTCTGCCTACGCACCTGTGTGTCTGTCTGCGCACCTGTGTGTCTGCCTGCGCACCTGTGTGTCTGCCTGCGCACCTGTGTGTCTGTCTGCGCACCTCTGTGTCTGCCTGCACACCTGTGTGTCTGCCTGCACACCTGTGTGTCTGTCTGCACACCTGTGTGTCTGCCTGCACACCTGTGTGTCTGTCTGCACACCTGTGTGTCTGTCTGCACACCTGTCTGCCTGCACACCTGTGTGTCTGCCTGCACACCTGTGTGTCTGTCTGCACACCTGTGTCTGCCTGCACACCTGTGTGTCTGTCCCTGCACACCTGTGTGTCTGTCCCTGCACACCTGTGTGTCTGTCCCTGCACACCTGTGTGTCTGCCTGCACACCTGTCTGCCTGCACACCTGTGTGTCTGCCTGCACACCTGTGTGTCTGTCCCTGCACACCTGTGTGTCTGTCCCTGCACACCTGTGTGTCTGCCTGCACACCTGTGTGTCTGCCTGCACACCTGTGTGTCTGTCCCTGCACACCTGTGTGTCTGCACACCTGTGTGTCTGTCCCTGCACACCTGTGTGTCTGCCTGCACACCTGTGTGTCTGAACACCTGTGTGTCTGTCTGCACACCTGTCTCTAAAGCTGTGTCTGTGTTCAGATAACCGGCTGCTGGAGAAGGCTGACCTTCAGGCCGTCCTGTCCGAGCGATATCAGGCAGAGAAATACGATGTTCAGAGGGGACATGAGGCCAGGTAAGTGCACATCATCAGGGGTCAAAGGTAAGAGATGCACTTCCTGTTTACTGCGCCAACAAAATGGCTGCCCCCTTGTGGTCTGGGATGAGATCCAGGGAAACATCAACAGAACATGAACAGCTGATCTGAGCTGTTTGACATCAAACGCAGGCAGCAGCTCAATTCATCCTGTCCACCTGTTGTCCTGTCCACCTGTCGTCTGTCCACCTGTCGTCCTGTCCACCTCTCACCCTGTCCACCTGTCGTCCTGTCCACCTCTCACCCTGTCCACCTCTCACCCTGTCCACCTCTCATCCTGTCCACCTCTCACCCTGTCCACCTCTCATCCTGTCCACCTGTCCACCTCTCACCCTGTCCACCTCTCATCCTGTCCACCTCTCATCCTGTCCACCTGTCGTCCTGTCCACCTCTCACCCTGTCCACCTCTCATCCTGTCCACCTGTCGTCCTGTCCACCTCTCACCCTGTCCACCTGTCGTCCTGTCCACCTCTCACCCTGTCCACCTCTCACCCTGTCCACCTCTCACCCTGTCCACCTCTCATCCTGTCCACCTCTCACCCTGTCCACCTCTCATCCTGTCCACCTGTCCACCTCTCACCCTGTCCACCTCTCACCCTGTCCACCTCTCATCCTGTCCACCTGTCCACCTCTCATCCTATCCACCTCTCACCCTGTCCACCTCTCATCCTGTCCACCTGTCCACCTCTCACCCTGTCCACCTGTCGTCCTGTCCACCTCTCATCCTGTCCACCTGTCCACCTCTCACCCTGTCCACCTCTCACCCTGTCCACCTCTCATCCTGTCCACCTCTCATCCTGTCCACCTGTCATCCACCGTGTCCGTCTTGTCTCCTTGTGTCCGTCTTGTCTCCTTGAGTCCGTCTTGTCTCCTTGTGTCCTGCAGTCTCACCTGTTGTACAGGTGTTAGCTTGTTCTGGTGCTCCATGCTAGCAGAGTGTTAGCTGTCCCTGCGCCTCGCTGAAGTGTTAGTAAAAAGAGGAAACGTCCACAGAAGAGTGAATGAGACATTCGGCTTTCAGAGTTCATGATGTTAGTAATTATTGTAGCCTTCTATGGAAAGGGTTAAAGTTCAAACAGTTTGGATGATGTTTGTTTAAAGGTTCAGTAAATATTTGAGTTTCATACCGCTTAATTGTCCATTCAAACACAGTTACAGCGTAAGTAACCATTAGCTCATATGGGTAATTGTCCATTCAAACACAGTTACAGCGTAAGTAACCATTAGCTCATATGGGTAATTGTCCATTCAAACACAGTTACAGCGTAAGTAACCATTAGCTCATATGGGTAATTGTCCATTCAAACACAGTTACAGCGTAAGTAACCATTAGCTCATATGGGTAATTGTCCATTCAAACACAGTTACAGCGTAAGTAACCATTAGCTCATATGGGTAATTGTCCATTCAAACACAGTTACAGCGTAAGTAACCATTAGCTCATATGGGTAATTGTCCATTCAAACACAGTTACAGCGTAAGTAACCATTAGCTCATATGGGTAAAACACAGAACAAACTAAAAACGCGTTTAACGCGTAACCGTTAGCTAACAGTCAGAGTGTCACTGTCTCGCTGTAACGTCCTCGTAGATTGACCGTAGATCTGTGGCGCCATCAGCAGGCCGTCTGTAAAAACACCTTCAAGAATAAACAGGAAGTACATCAACAGCAGGCTTCCATGGCAACATGACTGACAGCAGGTGTGTTTCAGCTCAGGGGCGGAGTCAGGCCGCAGCGACGCCCTGCAGCAGGAGATGGCCCAGATGAGGATCAGACACCAGGAGGAGCTGACGGAGCTGCACAAGAAACGAGGAGAGGTCAGAGGTCACGCAGGGGTGGGACTGAGGTCTAGAGGTCAGAGGTCAGGAGTGTGTATCAGTGTGTGATGTCTGTGTGTCCGTCTGCAGCTCGCTCAGAGCGTCATCGAGCTGAACAACCAGATCCAACAGAAGGACAAAGAGATCCAGAGCAATGAGGCCAGGTAGGTACACCTGTCCACCTGTCTGTGTGTCCACCTGTCTGTGTGTCCACCTTTTCACCTGTCCACCTGTCTGTGTGTCCACCTGTCCACCTGTCTGTGTGTCCACCTTTTCACCTGTCCACCTGTCTGTGTGTCCACCTGTCGGCGCGTCCACCTGTTCACCTGTCTGCGTGTCCACCTGTTCACCTGTCTGTGTGTCCACCTGTCTGTGCGTCCACCTGTTCACCTGTCCACCTGTCTGTGTGTCCACCTGTTCACCTGTTCACCTGTCCACCTGTCTGCGTGTCCACCTGTCTGCGTGTCCACCTGTCTGCGTGTCCACCTGTCTGCGTGTCCACCTGTCTGTGAACACACCTGTGCAGGTGCCCGGCTCAGCGTGCTCTTGTGTGTCCTCAGGATGTTGGAGTACCAGCAGCAGATCAGCAGTCTGGAGGGAGACTGTCGGGAGCTGAGGAGCTGCCTGCAGGTGAGCGGGGGGGGGGGGTCATGGGTCATGGGTCATGGGTCATGGTCAGGTGATAGAGGTCAATGATGAGCTGTAAAAGGTCTGATTACCCACAATCCTCTCCTGCTGCCCTCTGGCTCCCAGCAGCCCCTGCTCCAAACTCCCATCATGCTCCAGTGATGCAACGACGGTTTGAGCAGCTGCTGACAGACAGGAAGTGACATCACAGCGTGAGTCTGCAGAGAGAGACCGCAGACTCACTGATGTCGTCCAAAATAACCAATCAGCAAGGAGCGCCAGGCACGGGGGGGGTGGGGCCTGATCTCAAGTTTTCAATCTGAGGCCTCCATCACCAACACGCTACAGACACGCTAGACTCCTGTGAGAGCAGAACACGCTACAGACACGCTAGACTCCTGTGAGAGCAGAACACGCTACAGACACGCTAGACTCCTGTGAGAGCAGAACACGCTACAGACACGCTAGACTCCTGTGAGAGCAGAACACGCTATAGACACGCTAGACTCCTGTGAGAGCAGAACACGCTACGGACACGCTAGACTCCTGTGAGAGCAGAACACGCTACGGACACGCTAGACTCCTGTGAGAGCAGAACACGCTACAGACACGCTAGACTCCTGTGAGAGCAGAACACGCTACAGACACGCTAGACTCCTGTGAGAGCAGAACACGCTACGGACACGCTAGACTCCTGTGAGAGCAGAACACGCTACGGACACGCTAGACTCCTGTGAGAGCAGAATACGCTACGGACACGCTAGACTCCTGTGAGAGCAGAATACGCTACGGACACGCTAGACTCCTGTGAGAGCAGAATACGCTACGGACACGCTAGACTCCTGTGAGAGCAGAATACACTACAGACACGCTAGACTCCTATGAGAGCAGAACAAGCTACGGACACGCTAGACTCCTGTGAGAGCAGAACACGCTACAGACACGCTAGACTCCTGTGAGAGCAGAACACGCTACAGACACGCTAGACTCCTGTGAGAGCAGAACACGCTACGGACACGCTAGACTCCTGTGAGAGCAGAACACGCTACGGACACGCTAGACTCCTGTGAGAGCAGAATACGCTACGGACACGCTAGACTCCTGTGAGAGCAGAATACGCTACGGACACGCTAGACTCCTGTGAGAGCAGAATACGCTACGGACACGCTAGACTCCTGTGAGAGCAGAACACGCTACAGACACGCTAGACTCCTGTGAGAGCAGAACACGCTACAGACACGCTAGACTCCTGTGAGAGCAGAATACGCTACGGACACGCTAGACTCCTGTGAGAGCAGAACACGCTACGGACACGCTAGACTCCTGTGAGAGCAGAATACGCTACGGACACGCTAGACTCCTGTGAGAGCAGAACACGCTACGGACACGCTAGACTCCTGTGAGAGCAGAACACGCTACGGACACGCTAGACTCCTGTGAGAGCAGAACACGCTACGGACACGCTAGACTCCTGTGAGAGCAGAACACGCTACGGACACGATAGACTCCTGTGAGAGCAGAACACGCTACAGACACGCTAGACTCTTGTGAGAGCAGAACACGCTACAGACACGCTAGACTCCTGTGAGAGCAGAACACGCTACAGACACGCTAGACTCCTGTGAGAGCAGAACACGCTATGGACACGCTAGACTCCTGTGAGAGCAGAACATGCTACGGACACGCTAGACTCCTGTGAGAGCAGAACACGTTACAGACACGCTAGACTCTTGTGAGAGCAGAACACGCTACAGACACGCTAGACTCCTGTGAGAGCAGAACACGCTACAGACACGCTAGACCAGTCTGTGGGATCTTCAGAGACTGACTCTAAGTGTCTTTGAATCTTTTTAAGAAACTTTTTTAAAATTTTATGCATTAAAATTATTATTATTAACTCCTTCATAGTTTAAACTTTGATGTATTATCTTTAACTCGTTCATGGTAACAGCAGGTTTTGTCTTGCCGCTGCAGGACTTGGAGAGAGCCAATCAGACGCTGAAGGACGAGTACGACGCCCTGCAGATCACCTTCTCAGCTCTGGAGGAGAAGCTGAGGAAAACCACGGAGGACAACCAGGAGCTGGTTTCCCGCTGGATGGCCGAGAAGGCCCAGGAGGCCAACAAGCTCAACGCCGAGAACGAGAAAGACAGCAGGTGCTCCGCCCACTCCCTGTTCTGCCCCGCCCACTGACTCAAGGCCCCGCCTACTAAATGGTGCTTCGTTGTTTTTCAGGCGCAGACAGGCAAAGCTGCAGAAGGAGCTGGCAGATGCTGCTAAGGAGCCACTTCCTGTTGACCCGTCAGTACATCTCTACAGTTTGATTCTGTTTCCTGTTTGTTCTCCATCACAGCTAAAGTCAGAGCTGCAGTTAGAAGCAGTGCAGTCATTCAGAGGTCACAGAGGTCAGAGGTCACAGAGGTCTGTAGACCACCTCAGTACCTGTCCTCTCGGTGTCACACCTGTGGCAGAGGGCTTACCTGTGTGACCCTTTGACCGCTGATAAAGATAAATGTTGATAACTGTGATGACGGTAAATGTATCGTAAAGGTCAGAGGTCAAACCAGGTTAGTGAAGGTCGTGACTCATCAGAGTGAAGGTGAGTCCTTCCAGGTGAGCATGAGGCCGTTCTTAACCTGAGCTGCACATGACAGCAGCGTCCGTCTGCGTGTGTGTCATCAGGTGTGACTCAGAGGCTGTTCTGATTGGTCTGCTTTAGGGACGATGACATCGAGGTTCTGGCAGAAGATGGCGGTAAAGGGGGCGGAGAAACTTCACCAAGCAGGGCGCTCAGCAGGACTCCAAGGTGAGATCAATGACTGATTTATTATTTAGATTTAGGCTGTAGCCGTCACATTTATCAACTCTTAGTTTGTTTATTCACACCTGTTCACCCTGATGTTCACACTTGTTAGCCCTGATGTTCACACCCGTTCACCCTGATGTTCACACCTGTTCACCCTGATGTTCACACCCGTTCACCCTGATGTCCACACCTGTTCACCCTGATGTTCACACCTGTTAGCCCTGATGTTCACACCTGTTCACCTTGATGTTCACACCCGTTCACCCTGATATTCACACCTGTTCACCCTGATGTTCACACCCGTTCACCCTGATGTTCATACCTGTTCACCCTGATGATCACACCTGTTCACCCTGATGATCACACCTGTTAGCCCTGATGTTCATATCTGTTCACCCCGATGTTAACACCTGTTGTAGTTACAGTGTGAGCTCATAAATTCACTCAGCTCTCCAAAGCTACATCAGTAGAATCGGCACCTGTTGACTCTCGTTCAGGTGATGATGAGGATTTCTGTGTCTCTGCAGTAAGAACTCTCAGGCCCCCCCTGGTCTGCTCGGCTCCATCTCCAACATCTTTGGGTACGTACACCTTTGTGTGGTGGGGGGTGGTCCTGGTGGTTTACCTGTGGGGGTGGTCCTGGTGGTCAACCTGTGGGGGGGTGGTCCTGGTGGTCAACCTGTGGGGGGTGGTCCTGGTAGTTTACCTGTGGGGGGTGGTCCTGGTGGTTTACCTGTGAGGGGTGGTCCTGATAGTTTACCTGTGGGGAGTGGTCCTGGTGGTCTACCTGTGGGGGGTGGTCATGGTGGTCTACCTGTGGGGGGTGGTCCTGGTGGTTTACCTGTGGGGGGTGGTCCTGGTGGTCAACCTGTGGGGGGTCTCAGTAACCTGTGTGTCCCTTAGCAGGCGTCGCCCAGCCGGCTCTTTCAGTTCTCCACCTGAGAGCTCTGAGACTGCTTCAGGTGTGTGTGCAGACGTCAGAGTGCCCTCCACCGCCCTGCACGTGTTTGTGAGTAACTTTACACACCTGGACTCTTTACACACCTGGAGTGTTTACACACCTGGACACTTTACACACCTGGACTCTTTACACACCTGGACACCTATACACACCTGGACTCTTTACACACCTGGAGTCTTTACACACTTGGAGTCTTTACACACCTGGAGTCTTTACACACCTGGACACTTTACACACCTGGACACTTTACACACCTGGACTCTTTACACACCTGGACTCTTTACACACCTGGACTCTTTACACACCTGGACACCTAAACACACCTGGACACCTAAACACACCTGGACACCTAAACACACCTGGACACCTATACACACCTGGACACTATGCACACCTGCAGTCTTTACACACCTGCACTCTTTACACACCTGCACTCTTTACACACCTGGAGTTTTTACACACCTGGACACCTAAACACACCTGGACCCCTTTACACACCTGGAGTCTTTACACACCTTGAGTCTTTACATACCTTGAGTCTTTACACACCTGGACACTTTACACACCTGGACACTTTACACACCTGGACACTTTACACACCTGGACACTTTACACAGAAGGACACTTTACACACCTGGACTCTTTACACACCTGGACACCTATACACACCTGGACACTTTACACACCTGGACACACCTATTTTAAGTTTGTTCTGGCTTTATGGCTTGTATTAGTGGATAGAGTAGGAAACAGGGCAGTGGGGAATGACATGCAGTAAAGGGGCCAGTGGTGGGCTCTGTTCATAGAGGGTGTCTGGGGTTTGAGTCTCACCTGTGCAGGTGATTTTCTGCTTACGTCTGTGCTGTTGTTGATGAGAGTCTGATTGTGTTCAGGAGGCTCATGACGGTGAGGTGAACGCTGTGCGCTTCAGTCCAGGCTCACGCCTCTTAGCTACAGGAGGGATGGACCGCCGCGTGAAGCTGTGGGAGGTGGTGGCAGGTCAGTGTACACACACACACACGCATATATATATATCTATATATATATATATAGATATATATATATATAAAAACAGAGTTATAGATGCTGATAATTAAACATCTATAATGCGTGTTATTAACACTGATAATTAAACATCTATAACTCTGTTATTAACACTGATAATTAAACATCTATAACTCGTGTTATTAATGCTGATAATTAAACATTTATAACTGTTATTAACGCTGATAATTAAACATCTATAACTCGTGTTATTAATGCTGATAACGAAACATTTATAGCTCGTGTTATTAACACTGATAATTAAACATTTGTAACTCTGTTATTAACGCTGATAATTAAACATTTATAACTCGTGTTATTAACGCTGATAATTAAACATTTATAACTGTTATTAACGCTGATAATTAAACATCTATAACTCTGTTATTAACGCTGATAATTAAACATTTATAACTCTGTTATTAATGCTGATAATGAAACATCTATAACTCTGTTATTAACACTGATAATTAAACATTTATAACTCTGTTATTAATGCTGATAATTAAACATCTATAACTGGTGTTTTTAACATGTTATTACACTTATACATGTTGAGTTTTTGGTGTGTGTGTGTGCAGGGCGCTGTGAGTCCAAAGGAGCTCTGACGGGCAGTAACGCCGGGATAACGAGCATCGAGTTCGACAGCGCTGTGAGTCCTTGTGCCCTTCTGCTCACCTGTTCTTCTCCACCTGGTCTGATAGTGCTCACTGTGGGGTGGTGTGGTCGTTGGAGATGTCACTAGTGGGATGTCCCGGCGTGGAGATCAAACCCTTCTGTTTTCCCATGTTTGTTTCTCAGTCCATCACAGGAGAAGCTCTGATGTTTCCTCCTCAGCCGAGACAGGACCATCATAGCCCTGCTGTGACCTTCATGTGACCTTGTCTTCATAGTCTAAGCTGCTGAGGTCCTGGAAAGCCTGAAAACACCTTGGATGTTCCAAAGTGTTTAAAGGGACAGTTCCGTGTTGTTGAAGTGTTTGAGCTCCATGTGGTCCTGAAGTTCTCTCCTCAGTGAGACGGTCTGTAAGAGTCTGACACAAACAGGAAGTATGGTTCCAGGAACGAAGGGGACTGTCTCCTCCTACAGGAACTCCCATCAAACTTATACCACAGTTTAACAGGACACTACTTTTGAGTGTTTTAAGAGCGTGAACTTTTAGAAATATAAAGTTTATCTGGACCTAACCGACTCACGTCACGTATTCCTCCGCGCCACGCTGCTGCTAGCTGCTAAATCAGTGCGCCACCCTCTCAGCTGATGTAAACATAACAAACTAGCAGCTTCAGACGCTGGTTGTAGCCTCGTATAACTTTTATCTAGTGTTGTAATTCTTTTGTTTTGACTCTTAACATTGTGAGGAAGAGACAGCGTAGGGAAATGAAGGAGTGATTATGACTGCCTGTGTGAGCCTTGCATGCCTGTGTGAACACCTGTGTCTCCTTACCTGTGCCTTTTTCCACCTGTGTCTCCTCAGGGGTCGTACCTGTTGGCGGCCTCTAACGACTTTGCCAGTCGTATCTGGACGGTTGATGACTACAGACTGAGGGTGAGTCCACACAGCTCTCATGTTACACCTGAGCAGGTAGGAGGCGCTGTTAGCATGAAAATAAAGACACTCGTAGGTCAATAAAGTCATCAGAGATCACTTTAGAATATTTTCTGACCATCAAAATAAGGTTAGAGATGATCTTAGACTGGGGTTAGAGGTGGTCTGATCTTAGACTGGGGTTAGAGGTGGTCTGATCTTAGACTGGGGTTAGAGGTGGTCTGATCTTAGACTGGGGTTAGAGGTGGTCTGATCTTAGACTGGGGTTAGAGGTGGTCTGATCTTAGACTGGGGTTAGTGGTGGTCTGATCTTAGACTGGGGTTAAAGGTGGTCTGATCTTAGACTGGGGTTAGTGGTGGTCTGATCTTAGACTGGGGTTAAAGGTGGTCTGATCTTAGACTGGGGTTAGAGGTGGTCTGATCTTAGACTGGGGTTAGTGGTGGTCTGATCTTAGACTGGGGTTAGGGATGGTCTTCTCTTGGTGTATTTAGTTGAAGTTAGTCTGAAGTTGGCTGAGTCGGTGAAGTCGGTCTTCTCTTGGTGTGTTTAGATGAAGTCGGTCTGCTCTTTGTGTGTTTAGATGAAGTCGGTCTGCAGTTGGCTGAGTCGGTGAAGTCGGTCTTCTCTTTGTGTGTTTAGATGAAGTCGGTCTGCAGTTGGCTGAGTCGGTGAAGTCAGTCTTCTCTTTGTGTGTTTAGATGAAGTCGGTCTTCTCTTTGTGTGTTTAGATGAAGTCGGTCTGCTCTTGGTGTGTTTAGATGAAGTCGGTCTGCTCTTGGTGTGTTTAGATGAAGTCGGTCTGCAGTTGGCTGAGTCGGTGAAGTCGGTCTTCTCTTTGTGTGTTTAGATGAAGTCGGTCTGCTCTTGGTGTGTTTAGATGAAGTCGGTCTGCACTTGGTGTGTTTAGATGAAGTCGGTCTGCAGTTGGCTGAGTCGGTGAAGTCGGTCTTCTCTTTGTGTGTTTAGATGAAGTCGGTCTTCTCTTTGTGTGTTTAGATGAAGTCGGTCTGCTCTTGGTGTGTTTAGATGAAGTCGGTCTGCTCTTGGTGTGTTTAGATGAAGTCGGTCTGCAGTTGGCTGAGTCGGTGAAGTCGGTCTGCTCTTGGGGTCTCGTGGCATGGATGTATTATTTTAACTGGATGCCGGACGGAAACATGGCGCCCGTTCATTTCTATGGGAGTTGCTCACCCAGCGCATACGCCGAAAAAGTTTCTGGCTTCCGGGTTTACTTCCTGATCATTGGGCCCATAGAGCAGGCGCAGTAAAGTCATCTCCCATAATGCTTCACGTCAATGGGAACGAGCGAAGCGCCGGTCTTAATGAAATGACGACGCCACGATAAAAATCTACCGCGGGTGAAATTTACAGTATGAGAGGTGTACAAACTTAAATAATGAGTTTTAGGGCACATGATCCGACTACGATGTAATATAATGACATTATATACGTAATAAGTCTTCATAATAAGAGTTTAAGACGAGTGATTTTTATTTGATGACTTTCTATAGCTGACTATTCTAAAACCATGGGATTAAACAACAGAAAAACTGTCGTGGACTTTAGCAGTCCATCAGCCAAATAAATCAGAGTAATTTGTTCATTTTATTAATCCCATATTTGAGAGATGACTGCTTATCAGATCAACTTTCTATGATGATTCAAAGGTATTACCTTTTTTCATGGACATATTAATGAGGCTTTCGCTGTAAATGTCATACTGTTCTTAATGCATAAAGTCCCTGTGCTACCCATTCATTTTCTCTTTTTATTTTTCTGATAGGCAGTCTGATAGTCTTTAGATGAACCATGGATGGATCCCGGGGATGAGACCCAGATTAAGACTGGCTTCTCTAATAATATTCTGTTCCTTTATAGGTTTTATCTACTTTGTTAACCCTTGGGGCAAAGTTCAAGTCATCAGAGGTCAAACTGGCTCTGTCTGTGTGTTTTCTTGATCATCAGAGAGCTTATGGCAAAAAGATAAAAACATTAAATACAGAAAAAACATTTAAAAACTATATATCTGTGGTTAATTAGGAAGATGTGGAAAAGATTTTAAGCAGTAAAAGTAAAAAACAAAATGAAGATTTATCAATTTTATTAAACTTTTATGAGAAGAATCAAATTGGTACACAAGAGGTTTTTCTTTTAATTTCATGAATAAACAAATTGCTTGTTCTAATGAATACTGTATGTGGGTCACAATTATATTTATGTATTTAGTTATGTATTTATTATGAGGCCATATTGTCCTGGTGTCTATTTTCTGTCTGGGATTCAAAATGGTGTCACTGTCATGAAACACTCAAAAAAATATGTAGACAACCGTGTATGTCAGTAAAACTGTCAATGATAATGATGTTTCAGGAATATCACTCATATTTTATCTGAACAAATCAAAATACTACATTTGTAATAAAAGTTCTAAAAAATGTACTTTATTCAAACACAGACAGCGTTGGGAGTGAACAGTGTGATGGAACTACTGAACTAAAAGTGAAGTAATGTTTTATATATTTAACCTTTATTTTACCAGGAAAAGAAACTCATTGAGATTAAAAATCTCTTTTACAAGAGTGTCCTGGCCAAGACAGGCAGCAGCACAATTTACAAAGTTTCTTACATTCACAAACAGCATTGCACACAAATACGCAGACTGAATGTGACCTTAAATATAGGTTATAAAATAAACAAATACATAATTATCATTAATAACATTAGGAGTAAATTATCCAAGACCTCTAAGCCACACACACTCACATAAATGGTTAGTTTGGTTTGATTTGTCCATTTCTAATGATAACTTCAGTTAAGATGTTCACTTTTAAGTGGTTAAATACTCATGTTAAATGAAAGTCTGTTCCATGTTTGTTCCCAGCCTTAAATTTTTAAGATAGAATGTTATCTGAAACAGTTATATTTTATATATAATGTTATGGGGTAAGGGTTGTATTTGTTATATTTTATTTTCTATAAAATATGAATGGCATAAAAAATGTAAGAAATCAGAATAAAAACACAATATAATGAAATGTTTTGAAAAATGTTTTTGAGTCTTACTTAAAAAATGTTATTCACGTTAATTTTTAATGAATTATTCTCAGAAAAAAATGCCAATGTTCTAGGTAGGCCAAAAAAGTTTGTATTTTATTAAGATTATCTTATTTGAATAGAGTTAATGGTGTAATACATGAGTGATACATAAAATATGACAAATACATTAGATAAATCAGAATGACCACCATACTGTCATTAATGAAACTTGTTTATTAAACCATCCTCCACAGCTGCAGGACACATTCAGCCATGTTCACTCTTTTCCCTGGAGTGATGCTCCTTTACCTCCAATCTCTGCTGAGAGAAAAATCTTAAATTAAAAATTAAAAATCTTATTTAATCAACTGGAACATGACAATTGTGTTGTTATTGATCTTTATTGTACTTTATCAGTTTATTCAAGTAAAGTTTTTCGTTTTATAAAGTCTCTCTTTTATTAATATTTTTACAGTCTAAAACTTACATTATCTGAATGTATTATTTATAAAACAATTAATACATTTACATGTATTCTGAATAAAGATCATCTACCAAACACAACTCCGTGATCCCCTGACACATATTCTACACATTAGCTGCAGTTATTAAGGCACGTTTTTTAAACTTTCTTTAAACTGAATATACTTGTGATGTAGGACCATCGTGTTAGTAAAATGTATCTTACCTTATTCTTTATTTCATTGTATATTATCCAATACACAGCAGTCTAATGTAAGTACAGTCAAGATACGTGGACGTGGATTTAATTGAAATATAAAGTATAAATACGTTCACAAACCACAACTATCAAGTGAGTGATAGTTAACTCTGAGAGAATACATGTGTTAAGTCACTCTATGTCAAAAAGAAACTCACCGTTTAGTCGTTTTCTCAACTTTCAGAACAATTTTGCTCCACACAGCCTTAAGAAAGTTAGCTGGCGTCCTCGCTCCCGAGACACAGCATGACCGCGCTTTGAGAGTGCGTGTGTGCAGCTGTGATGTCACCAGAGAGATAACGACTTTCCTCTGGCTTTTCTGGCCTTTTGAACACTTTTTGACCAATCAAAAGTCCAAGTCTTAAAAATATAAAATACAAAGATCAGTTATTGACCGTGTTTATGGCTGAAGATGTCCTGTAAACAGTTTTACAGCCGTCTCTTTTACTATTGCCGCCTATGGGAAAAATGCTTTTTGGGCCCAATGGGGATTTTCCGTTGCAATACCACGAGTGGCCACTGGGAAAAATCGGAGTGCCGCCGAGGGGCGGTCTGGTATCCAGTTCTCATAATACATCCATGTCTCGTGGTCGATGATGTCATGTAAAAGGTCTGATCCTCGGTGCCCCTTCTGTCAGCCATCTTGGCTCCCAGCAGTGTCTGCTCCAAACTCCCATCATGCTCCAGTGATGCAGCGATGGTTCAAGCAGCTGCTGACAGACAGGATGTGACATCACAGCGTGAGTCTGCAGAAAGAGACCGCAGACTTAACAGTGATGTCGTCCAACACAGCCAATCAGCATGGAGTGTCAGGCTGAGGGGGAGGGGCCTGAGTGCTGATCTCACCCTGTTACTGAGACCAAAACAAAGAAAACATTGATTTAAGACCCAAAAAGACAGAAACCGACGGGATTATACAGGTGTGATGTTTACCTGTGTGTCAGGTGATGAGGTGTGATGTTAACCTGTGTGTCAGGTGTTCAGGTGTGATGTTTACCTGTGTGTCAGGTGTTCAGGTGTGATGTTTACCTGTGTGTCAGGTGTTCAGGTGTGATGTTTACCTGTGTGTCAGGTGTTCAGGTGTGATGTTTACCTGTGTGTCAGGTGTTCAGGTGTGATGTTTACCTGTGTGTCAGGTGATCAGGTGTGATGTTTACCTGTGTGTCAGGTGATCAGGTGTGATGTTTACCTGTGTGTCAGGTGTTCAGGTGTGATGTTTACCTGTGTGTCAGGTGTTCAGGTGTGATGTTTACCTGTGTGTCAGGTGTTCAGGTGTGATGTTAACCTGTGTGTCAGGTGTTCAGGTGTGATGTTTACCTGTGTGTCAGGTGTTCAGGTGTGATGTTTACCTGTGTGTCAGGTGTTCAGGTGTGATGTTTACCTGTGTGTCAGGTGTTCAGGTGTGATGTTTACCTGTGTGTCAGGTGTTCAGGTGTGATGTTTACCTGTGTGTCAGGTGATCAGGTGTGATGTTTACCTGTGTGTCAGGTGTTCAGGTGTGATGTTTACCTGTGTGTCAGGTGTTCAGGTGTGATGTTAACCTGTGTGTCAGGTGTTCAGGTGTGATGTTTACCTGTGTGTCAGGTGTTCAGGTGTGATGTTTACCTGTGTGTCAGGTGTTCAGGTGTGATGTTTACCTGTGTGTCAGGTGATGAGGTGTGATGTTAACCTGTGTGTCAGGTGTTCAGGTGTGATGTTTACCTGTGTGTCAGGTGTTCAGGTGTGATGTTTACCTGTGTGTCAGGTGTTCAGGTGTGATGTTTACCTGTGTGTCAGGTGTTCAGGTGTGATGTTAACCTGTGTGTCAGGTGTTCAGGTGTGATGTTTACCTGTGTGTCAGGTGTTCAGGTGTGATGTTTACCTGTGTGTCAGGTGTTCAGGTGTGATGTTTACCTGTGTGTCAGGTGTTCAGGTGTGATGTTAACCTGTGTGTCAGGTGTTCAGGTGTGATGTTTACCTGCGTGTCAGGTGTTCAGGTGTGATGTTTACCTGTGTGTCAGGTGATTAGCTGTGATGTTTACCTGTGTGTCAGGTGATGAGGTGTGATGTTTACCTGTGTGTCAGGTGTTCAGGTGTGATGTTTACCTGTGTGTCAGGTGATGAGGTGTGATGTTTACCTGTGTGTCAGGTGTTCAGGTGTGATGTTTACCTGTGTGTCAGGTGATGAGGTGTGATGTTTACCTGTGTGTCAGGTGTTCAGCTGTGATGTTTACCTGTGTGTCAGGTGATCAGAGGGGTATTGCACAAAACCAGGATAAGGGATTAAGCCAGCAAGCCAGCATAAGTTAGTCCTGGATAAAGTTAGCCTGGAGAACAAAAGCTGGCCAAGTTTATCCCAAGGACAAGTTACCATGGTGATTTATTTCTGGAGTTAGCCTGCTCCAGACCAGGCTAACTACCAGGATTAGATTAATCCTGCTCTGGCTCTGCTGTCTGTAATGTGAAATGATGAGTTTTTTTTTCATTTTCTACACATTACATCATTTAATCATCCTGCACCCAAATCTTAAAAGTCATTGCATTTGCTGGTTGACTTTAGCATTATTTATTTGCACAGATTATGAAGACAAAAATAACTTTTAACACAGATAGGCCTAGTTAGGAATCCTTTCTTTATTAATACAAGTCCTACAATAAAAGGTTTAAAATTTTTATAAAGAAAACGAAAAAAAAAACCCACCTTACTGAGATTGGTATTAAGCCAATCTGATGTAAAAAACAAAATAAAAAAAACAACAACCCTAAACCTACAGAATGAGAAAGAGGAGAAACAAAGGAAAAATAAATATATCACACCTCTGAAATGGACTACAATATAACAGACAGAATATCATTTTGTCTTTACGGTCTCCTGAAAATAGGAAAATCGTCCTATTTTAGGATTCCACCTTTAGGAGTGAAAGGCTTCCACATCATTCTGACTCCACTGTTTAACTTAACCATTTCATGCATGGTGTCCGCTACAGTACACAGATATTTGGAATAAATTTATACCCTTTATGTTGCAGTACCATGTCCAACTACCAGGTGGTAAATTCCCAAACCCTTGTCTTAAGTTTCATAAAAAAATATCTTCACATTTTTACCATATTGAGATATTCCATCACAAATTCAAAAAAGCCAGCAAAGAACAAGTTGGACATTATGCCTGTATTCAGATTTCTTGTACTTTTTTATTTCAAATATTGTGAAGTGAATATTTTGATTAATCAGCAATAATACATACTTCAGATGTATCTGTTTTTTTCTTTAATTTACTAATTAATCTTTGGCAAACACATTTCTGTTTCTGAATCTTTAATGAGGTTACACTAAATTACTTTTTATAAAATTGATGCATGGTATTCACGCTGATGGACAGACGTATAACTCCATCAAAATATAAAATAGAAAACAATGAAAGTGATTTTTAACTTGTTTGAAAGTAAAAACAAACATTTTATAATGTATGCATTTGTGATTCAGTAATTCATGCAGGGAAGGGTTAAACAATCTTTCTTTTTGTTCATTCGGTCTCATTATTGTCAGCCCTAGTGTTTTATTACAATACTAATAGAGACAGCTTGTCAAATTGCTGTCAGAGGTTTGATTAATATGTATATCATTCCAGTTAATTGAATTATTACTTTTAACGATTGCTGGAGTTTCAAGGATGATTTCAATAGCGACTGACGAAGGCAACATAGTATAGACAGGTCCAACTTCCTGTTCACCTGTTACCTCTTCATGATGGCATGCCCTTTTTTGGAGGATGTATTGGATGAGGAAGCGCTCATCATCATTAAGTGTGGAATTTTGAATAATAAATGATCTTGTGTGGTACTTTTTGCTGTGTATGTGCATTTTGTCTAGCATTCGTAGTACACTGTGTTGTCAATTTCTAAAACCCACATCTCCAAATCAATTGTATACCCCACATTCACCGTAAAAGAGAAAAAAAACATTTCCAAATTTTATTTATTTTTCTTTATTTGGTCATTTCTCAGCTTTCATTCTGGAGTTGAGAGAGAGAAAAAAAATGATTAACACACTCAATTACAGATATGGTTACAGTGTGCACTGCTATGTCGACTCACCTCCCGTTCCAATTTTTCGATCTCTATGTCCAATATCCTAAGCTTCCTTTTTTTAATTTCTATGTCCAGATCAATCACCTCCAGATTCCTCTTTTCCCTCTGAATTTTCACTTCTGCCAGCTCTACCTGTTTCTGCAGGTGATTGACATAAAGCACCGGGATAGTTTGTGAACTCTGTAGAAGAATTATCAAAAAAGTCATCAGCTCCGCATCCTTGAACTGTAGTTGTGACAGTGTCTGTGGAGGACAGTTTATTATTGTGCATGTTAGGGCAACTTACGCATTAAGCCGCTCTGTTATTAACTGCCAGGCTTTTTCCCTCTCCTTTTTTACAACACTCGTGTTGCCTTTCTTGTGGATTATATGTTTTACTTCTTCATATAGTTGAAGAAGCGTTGCCTGTTCATCCCGCGTGAAGAAAGATGCACGTCCTTGTTCCATTTTTAATCTGTGATTCTGTGATCGATCTCGTGGTCTTCTTAAGAATGCTGTGAACGCGCACTTATCCCACTGATCCACACCTGGCTTGAATAAGCCGCGTCTTTACATCCTGGCTCGGCAAACGTGCAACCAATTAATCCAAGAAAGCACCGACTAGGCTTATTCAAGCCGCGCCTGCTCATTTATCCTGGATGTATTTATCCTGGTTTTGTGCAATATCCCTCAGCTGTGATGTTTACTTGTGTGTCAGGTGTTCAGGTGTGATGTTTACCTGTGTGTCAGGTGATCAGCTGTGATGTTTACTTGTGTGTCAGGTGTTCAGGTGTGATGTTTACCTGTGTGTCAGGTGATCAGCTGTGATGTTTACTTGTGTGTCAGGTGTTCAGGTGTGATGTTTACCTGTGTGTCAGGTGTTCAGCTGTGATGTTTACTTGTGTGTCAGGTGTTCAGGTGTGATGTTTACCTGTGTGTCAGGTGTTCAGGTGTGATACTTACCTGTCGTGTTTCTTGGCAGCACACCTTGACCGGACACAGCGGTAAGGTGTTGTCGGCTCGTTTCCTGTTGGACAACGCTCGCATCGTCTCGGGGAGCTACGACCGCACGCTCAAACTCTGGGACCTACGCAGCAAAGTCTGTACGTCATTGGACGGTTTGATGTTACCATGACAACTGTTTTTTTCTCTGTCAGGAAATGACCTTTGGCCCTTAGCATGCTAATGTTTACATGTGTCATACAGCTCCACTCTGACAGCCGTGCAGCTTTTCTGTGTTTTTGTTAACGTTACGAACATTCCAGTTCATAATCATTATAGCTGTGCATGTAGACATTAGCATGATCCCTCTATCTATGGTTGAGACATCTATAGTATCTATATCTATCACATCATAGTCATGAAGTCCCTCTTGAAAATGGGATGTCACATCTCAAGAGGCCTTTAACACATTTATATTTAACGGAGACAAATATGGTTGGGATGCACTTGTGGTCTGGGCACCATGAGTTCGTCACTACCATAAATTCTTATTTTCAGTAAGAATATCTATGATCATACTTCTATAAAATGATCACCACAACCATTCAGACATGAGGACCCTCCTGAAAACCAGATGTAGCATCTCAAGAGGCTAACCTCTAATAAATCAGACGACAGGTCTATGGTTCATGGATCTGTCCCTAACTTTAGTTCTTACTTTAGTCCACTTGTCTCCTCTTACCTCCCTTCCTTCACCCTCACACCAACACAGCATGGTGTGGATTTGCTGTTCATCATGAGACTGGGATCCACATTCAAGATTTCCTGCTGCTTAACAGAAGGTTTTTTCTTGAGCCATGATGGAGGGATCCATGATTGGCTATATGGATTCATGTTGGTGTTGGATGTATATATTTGTATATATATGTATATGTGTATTTTATATGTATATATGTATCTATGCATATATGTGTATCCATAAAATGAAGAGCTTTATGCTCTATTGTAAAGTGTGTTGAGATAACACTTGTTATGAATCAGAGCTATACAAATAAAGATGGATTGATTGATCAGAGCTCGTGCTCATTGGCTGTCAGTCACAATCTAAGCTCAGAGGAGTTTGGACTTTAACCGTCTGTCTCTCACCTGTCCAGGTATGAAGACGGTGTTTGCAGGTTCCAGCTGTAACGACATCGTGTGCACCGAGCAGTGTGTGATGAGTGGCCATTTTGATAAGAAGGTTCGATTCTGGGACATCAGGTGGGTTTGGAGTCAGACCTTCAAAATAAAAGTCTTGATTCTCATTGACTGGTTGAACGGATTGAGCTTCTGAGAATCAGCAGCTCACGCCACTAACACGCCACTAACTAACACGCCACTAACAAACACGCCACTAACACGCCACTTCTGATTTCAGTGTTTAGGAGCCGAGACCACAGGCAGCTGAACGCAGCGATCCTCATAAACACACGCCGCCAACACGTCGCTCACACGCCGCTAACACGTCACTAACACATGCCACTAACACACGTCACTAACACTCGTCACAAACGCACACCACGAATAAACTGCTGTGTATGTAAAGTACATATATATTTACATTTGTTTGTGTAAGTTAAGTGTATGTATATATATATACACATATATATATATATATGTGTGTATGTATGTATGTATGTATGTGTATATATATATATATTTATATATATATATATGTGTGTGTATGTATGTATGTATGTATGTATATATATATATGACGTGTGTGTGTGTGTGTATTTTGTGCTGGTTGTGTGTTGCAGATCGGAGAGCATCGTCCGTGAGCTGGAGCTGCAGGGCAGGGTCACCTCGCTGGACTTGAACCACGACCGCAGCGAGCTGCTGACCTGTTCCAGAGACGACCTGCTGAAGATCATCGACCTGCGAGCCAACGCGGTCAGACAGACCTTCAGGTGAGCCGTTAGACTCTGTTTTGGTTTTTCGTCGGCACACATTGGAGTCTGAAATGCTCTGGTTTAGCTCAAAGCCTCATTGGATCATTCAGGTAAATGTTACAGGTGAAGCTGCTGCTCTCACCTGTGCTCGCTAGTTTGTCTCCAGCCTGTATACATGGAGGCTAGCTCACTGCTAACAGCCCCTAGTGGCCCACAGAGGAACTGCAGGACGGGGATGTTCATGTTCTAACACCGGGATTATGTGCTTGTGTGTGCAGCGCTCAAGGCTTCAAGTGTGGAGCGGACTGGACCAGAGTGACGTTCAGGTGAGTCCGTCAGGCATCCATGTTCACCTGATCAGGTAGGAGGGGAGGTCCTCTCTGTTAGAGAACACAACTACGACTGATAATCGAAAAAACAGCTGTTCGTTACCATATTTACGGTTATATCTGGCTCATAGTCCACAGTATTTACAGTAATCTTCCCTCTGTGGCTGATGTCTGTTTTAAGTCTCATGGTTGTCCTTGGTTAAGAGTCTAGCCCCGCCCCTAGCTGACCCTCAGGTGTGTTTCTGTTTCAGTCCGGATGGGAACTACGTGGCTGGAGGCTCAGCTGATGGAGCTCTGTACGTCTGGAACGTCCTGACCGGGAAGGTGGACCAGACTCTAGACAAAAACCACAAGTAAGACCACAAAGTGATGTCATCAGCAACAGCCAATCAGAGCAGGTTCCCCTAACCCTAACCCTAAACTGAAGCAGGCTCCTACCTGCTTCAGTTTCAGGGCCTGACATTCAAATTCATTATGGAAGAGGAATCAGCACTTACATATTCATGATGTTTTCAGGTGCTGTGGGTTTATGCAGCCTGTTAGCTGAATTCAGTTTAGCTCTATTTTAACAGATTTTATTAGTTATATGGTGTTTTACTGTCTGACAGCATTTAAACATTCATATCTCTCCGTTAATCATGATTTATCATTAAATGGCAAACGTTAGGCTGCAACACACCAACAATAGGCTGCAACACACCAACAATAGGCTGCAACACACCAACAATAGGCTCCAACACGCCAACGATAGGCTGCAGCACACCAACACCAACGATAGGCTGCAGCACACCAACAATAGGCTGCAACACGCCAACAATAGGCTGCAGCACACCAACGATAGGCTGCAACACACCAACAATAGGCTGCAACACACCGATAGACTGCAACACACCAACACCAACAATAGGGTGCAACACACCAACAATAGGGTGCAACACACCAACAATAGGCTGTAACACGCCAACGATAGGCTGCAACACACCAACACCAAATTAGGCTGCAACACACCAACACCAAAGTTAGGCTGCAACGCACCAACACCAAAGTTAGGCTGCGACACACCAATGATTGGCTGCAACTCGCCAACGCTAGGCTGCAAAACACCAACACCAATGTTAGGCTGCAACACACCATCAATAGGCTGCAACACACCAACAGTAGGCTGCAACACACCAACAATAGGCTGCAACAGACCAATAGGCTGCAACAGACCGATAGGCTGCAACACACCAACAATAGGGTGCAACACGCCAAGGATAGGCTGCGACACGCCAACAATAGGCTGCGACACACCAACAATAGGCTGCGACACACCAACAATAGGCTGCGACACACCAACAATAGGCTGTGACACACCAACAAAAGGCTGTGACACACCAACAATAGGGTGCGACACAACAACAATAGGGGTCAACACAACAACAATAGGGTGCAACACACCAACAATAGGGTGCAACACGCCTACAATAGGGTGCAACACGCCAACAATAGGCTGCAACACACCAACGATAGGCTGCAACTCGCCAAAGATAGGCTGCAACACACCAACACCAATGTTAGGCTGCAAAACACAAATAATAGGCTGCAACACACCAACACCAATGTTAGGCTGCAAAACACAAATAATAGGCTGCAACACACCGATAGGCTGCAACACACCAACAGTAGGCTGCAACACACCAACAATAGGGTGCAACACACCAACAATAGGCTGCGACACGCCAACGATAGGCTGCAACACACCAACAAAAGGCTGTGACAAACCAACAGTAGGGTGCAACACACCAACAATAGGCTGCGACACGCCAACGATAGGCTGCAACACACCAACGTTAAGCTGCAACACACTAACACAAAAGTTAGGCTGCAACACACCAACAATAGGCTGAAACACACCAACAATAGGCTGAAGCACGCCAACATTCGGCTGCAACACGCCAACGATAGGCTGCAACACGCCAACGTTAAGCTGTAACACACTAACACCAAAGTTAGGCTGCAACTCGCCAACGTTAAGCTGAAACACATTAACACCCAAGTTAGGCTGCAACATGCTAACGTTAAGCTGCAACACGCCAATGTTAGGCTGCAACACACCAACGTTAGGCTACAATACGCCAACGTTAGGCTGCAACATGCCAACGTTAGGCTACAACACACCACATATTGGCTGCAACACACCAAACAATAGGCTGTAACACGCCAAACAATAGGCTGCAACACGCCAAACAAAAGGCTGCAACACACCATACAATAGGCTGCAACATGCCAACGATGGGCTGCAACACGCCAACGATGGGCTGCAACACGCCAACGATGGGCTGCAACATACCAACGATATGCTGAAACATGCCAACGATAGGCTGCAGCATGCCAATGTTAGGCTGCAACACGCCAATGTTAGGATGCAACATGCCAACGATAGGCTGCAACATGACAACGTTAAGCTGCAACACACCAATGTTAGGCTACAATACGCCAACGATAGGCTGCAACACACCAACGATAGGCTGCAACACGCCAACGATAGGCTGAAACATGCCAACGATAGGCTTCAACATGCCAACGATAGGCTTCAACATGCCAACGTTAACCTGCGACACACTAACATCAAAGTTAGGCTGCAACTCGCCAACGTTAAGCTGAAACAAATTAACACCAAAGTTAGGCTACAACTCGCCAACGTTAAGCTGAAACACATTAACACCCAAGTTAGACTGCAACATGCCAATGTTAAGCTGCAACACGCCAATGGTAGGCTGCAACACACCAATGTTAGGCTACAACACGCCAACGTTAGGCTGCAACATGCCAACGTTAGGCTACAACACACCACATATAGGCTGCAACACACCAAACAATAGGCTGCAACAAACCAAACAATAGGCTGCAACACACCAAACAATAGGCTGCAACACACCGAACAATAGGCTGCAACACACCAAACAATAGGCTGCAACACGCCATACAAAAGGCTGCAACATGCCAACGTTAGGCTGCAACACGCCAACGTTAGGCTGCAACACGCCAACGATGGGCTGTAACACGCCAACGATGGGCTGCAACACGCCAACGATAGGCTGAAACACGCCACACACTAACATCAAAGTTAGGCTGCAACACACCAACGTTAAGCTGAAACACATTAACACCCAAGTTAGGCTGCAACATGCCAACGTTAAGCTGCAACACGCCAATGTTAGGCTGCAACATGCCAATGTTAGGCTGCAACACGCCAATGTTAGGCTGCAACACGCCAATGTTAGGATGCAACATGCCAACGTTAAGCTGCAAAACACTAACAACAAAGTTAGGCTGCAACATGCCAACGTTAAGCTGCAGCACACTAACACCAATGTTAGGCTGCAACATGCCAATGTTAGGCTGCAACACGCCAATGTTAGGATGCAACACGCCAATGTTAGGATGCAACATGCCAACGATAGGCTGCAACATGCCAACGTTAAGCTGCAAAACACTAACACCAAAGTTAGGCTGCAACATGCCAACGTTAAGCTGCAGCACACTAACACCAAAGTTAGGCTGCAACATGCCAACGTTAGGCTGCAACACGCCAATGTTAGGCTGCAACACACCAACGTTAGGCTACAATACGCCAACGTTAGGCTGCAACATGCCAACGTTAGGCTACAACACACCACATATAGGCTGCAACACACCAAACAATAGGCTGCAACACGCCAACGATGGGCTGCAACACGCCAACGATGGGCTGCAACACGAGGCTGCAACACGCCAATGTTAGGATGCAACATGCCAAGCGATAGGCTGCAACATGACGCGTTAAACACTAACACCAAAGTTAGGCTGCAACATGCCAGCGTTAAGCTGCAGCACACTAACACCAAAGTTAGGCTGCAACATGCCAATGCGTTAGGCTGCAACACGCCAATGTTAGGCTGCAACACACCAATGTTAGGCTGCAACATAGGCGCCAACGATGTTAGGCTGCAACACGCCAACGATAGGCTGCAACACGCCAACGATAGGCTGCAACATGCCAACCTTAAGCTGCAACACACTAACATCAAAGTTAGGCTGCAACTCGCCAACGTTAAGCTGAAACACATTAACACCCAAGTTAGGCTGCAACATGCCAACGTTAAGCTGCAACACGCCAATGTTAGGCTGCAACACACCAAAGTTAGGCTACAACACGCCAACGTTAGGCTGCAACATGGCAACGATAGGCTGCAACATGTCAATGTTAGGCTGAAACATGCCAACGATAGGCTGAAACATGCCAATGTTAGGCTGCAACACGCCAATGTTAGAATGCAACATGCCAACGATAGGCTGCAACATGCCAACGTTAAGCTGCAGCACACTAACACCAAAGTTAGGCTGCAACATGCCAACGTTAAGCTGCAACACGCCAAAGTTAGGCTGCAACACACCAAAGTTAGGCTACAATACGCCGACGTTAGGCTGCAACATGCCAACGTTAGGCTACAACACACCACATATAGGCTGCAACACACCAAACAATAGGCTGCAACACGCCAAACAATAAGCTGCAACACGCCAAACAATAGGCTGCAACACGCCATACAATAGGCTGCAACACACCATACAATAGGCTGCAACCCGCCAACAATAGGCTGCAACACGCCAACGATAGGCTGCAACACGCCAGCGTTAAGCTGCAACACACCAACACTTAAGTTAGGCTGCAACACGCCAACGTTAGGCTGCAACACGCCAACAATAGGCTGCAACATGCCATTGTAAGCTGCAACACACCAACAATAGGCTGCAACATGCCATTAAGCTGCAACACACTAACACCAAAGTTAGGCTACAACACGCCAACGTTAGGATGCAACATGCCAACGTTAAGCTGCAAAACACTAACAACAAAGTTAGGCTGCAACATGCCAACGTTAAGCTGCAGCACACTAACACCAATGTTAGGCTGCAACATGCCAATGTTAGGCTGCAACACGCCAATGTTAGGATGCAACACGCCAATGTTAGGATGCAACATGCCAACGATAGGCTGCAACATGCCAACGTTAAGCTGCAAAACACTAACACCAAAGTTAGGCTGCAACATGCCAACGTTAAGCTGCAGCACACTAACACCAAAGTTAGGCTGCAACATGCCAACGTTAGGCTGCAACACGCCAATGTTAGGCTGCAACACACCAACGTTAGGCTGCAACATGCCAACGTTAGGCTACAACACACCACATATAGGCTGCAACACACCAAACAATAGGCTGCAACACGCCAACGATGGGCTGCAACACGCCAACGATGGGCTGCAACACGCCAACGATATGCTGAAACACGCCAACGGTATGCTGAAACATGCCAACAATAGGCTGCAACATGCCAATGTTAGGCTGCAACACGCCAATGTTAGGATGCAACATGCCAACGATAGGCTGCAACATGACAACGTTAAGCTGCAAAACACTAACACCAAAGTTAGGCTGCAACATGCCAACGTTAAGCTGCAACACACTAACACCAAAGTTAGGCTGCAACATGCCAACGTTAGGCTGCAACACGCCAATGTTAGGCTGCAACACACCAATGTTAGGCTACAATACGCCAACGATAGGCTGCAACACGCCAACGATAGGCTGCAACACGCCAACGATAGGCTGAAACATGCCAACGATAGGCTTCAACATGCCAACGTTAAGCTGCAACACACTAACATCAAAGTTAGGCTGCAACTCGCCAACGTTAAGCTGAAACACATTAACACCCAAGTTAGGCTGCAACATGCCAACGTTAAGCTGCAACACGCCAATGTTAGGCTGCAACACACCAAAGTTAGGCTACAACACGCCAACGTTAGGCTGCAACATGGCAACGATAGGCTGCAACATGTCAATGTTAGGCTGAAACATGCCAACGATAGGCTGAAACATGCCAATGTTAGGCTGCAACACGCCAATGTTAGGCTGCAACACGCCAATGTTAGAATGCAACATGCCAACGATAGGCTGCAACATGCCAACGTTAAGCTGCAGCACACTAACACCAAAGTTAGGCTGCAACATGCCAACGTTAAGCTGCAACACGCCAATGTTAGGCTGCAACACACCAAAGTTAGGCTACAATACGCCAACGTTAGGCTGCAACATGCCAACGTTAGGCTACAACACACCACATATAGGCTGCAACACACCAAACAATAGGCTGCAACACGCCAAACAATAAGCTGCAACACGCCAAACAATAGGCTGCAACACGCCATACAATAGGCTGCAACACACCATACAATAGGCTGCAACCCGCCAACGTTAGGCTGCAACACGCCAACGATAGGCTGCAACACGCCAGCGTTAAGCTGCAACACACCAACACCAAAGTTAGGCTGCAACACGCCAACGTTAGGCTGCAACACGCCAACAATAGGCTGCAACATGCCATTGTAAGCTGCAACACACCAACAATAGGCTGCAACATGCCATTAAGCTGCAACACACTAACACCAAAGTTAGGCTACAACACGCCAACATTAGGCTGCAACATGCCAACGTTAAGCTGCAACACACTAACACCAAGCTTAGGCTGCAACACGCCAACGTTAGGCTGCAACATGCCAACGTGAGGCTGCAACACACCAATGTTAGGCTGCAACACGCCAAAGTTTGGCTGCAACACACCAACAATAGGCTGCAACATGCCATTAAGCTGCAACACACTAACACCAAAGTTAGGCTACAACACGCCAACGTTAGGCTGCAACACGCCAATGTTTGGCTGCAACACACTAACACCAAGCTTAGGCTGCAACACGCCAACGTTAGGCTGCAACATGCCAACGTTAAGCTGCAACACACTAACACCAAGCTTAGACTGCAACACGCCAACGTTAGGCTGCAACATGCCAACCTGAGGCTGCAACACACCAACGTTAGGCTGCAACACGCCAAAGTTTGGCTGCAACACGCCAATAATAGGCTACAACATGCCAAAGATAGGCTGCAACACGCCAACGATACGCTGCAACACGCCAATGATAGGCTTCAACATGCCAACGATAGGCTGCAACACGCCAACGTTAGGCTGCAACACGCCAACGTTAGGCTGCAACACGCCAACGTTAGGCTGCAACACGCCATACAATAGGCTGCAACCCGCCAACGTTAGGCTGCAACACACCAACAATAGGCTGCAACATGCCATTAAGCTGCAACACACTAACACCAAACTTAGGCTGCAACACGCCATACAATAGGCTGCAACCCGCCAACGTTAGGCTGCAACACACCAACAATAGGCTGCAACATGCCATTAAGCTGCAACACACTAACACCAAACTTAGGCTGCAACATGCCAACGTTAGGCTGCAACACGCCAATGTTAGGCTACAACATGCCAACGTTTGGCTGCAACACACCAAAGTTAGGCTACAACACACCAAAATTAGGCTGCAACATGGCAACGATAGGCTGCAACACGCCAACGATAGGCTGCAACATGCCAACGTTAAGCTGCAACACACTAACACCAAAGTTAGGCTACAACACACCAATGTTTGGCTGCAACACACCAATGTTTGGCTGCAACACACCAAAGTTGGGCTGCAGCACGCCAACGATGGGCTGCAGCACGCCAACGATAGGTTGCAACATGCCACCGTTAAGCTTCAACATGACATGTTGCTGTGGGTTTATGCAAATGTGTTGCGATCTTTGCATTCGTGTGACCTTTCTCAGCCGCCGTACATATCCGTTGAAGAAGCGCATGTAAGAGGCATGTTTAAAGTGACGTCACTTTGTGACATGTCTCTTTTTTGCAGCCTATAGACAGACCCCCCTTGTCCTATGGAAGCGTATTGCTGCCAATACTAAAATGAAAATGCAATACACTAAATGCATTTTCAATTCAAGATTGAAGGTGCATTATTTGCGTCAGAATGAAAATTAAATGTCAAATATACCATTATCATTTTCATTTTCATCTACAAGACTGCCACCTCTGTGACATAATTCAAATTAAAATGAAAAAGGGTGTTTGTATTTTAATTTTCAAGAAATGGTCCAGTATATTTATGACATAATTCAAATGAAAATGCAAACATGAAAATGAAAATGCAATACTGAATTAACATTTACATTTCAGGGTCAAAGGTGCATTAAGTGTGACAAAACTCTAATGAAAATTCAAATGACTCCTTGGTTGTACATCATATTCAACACTAGGTGGCAGTGTGTACATACGGCACTGTCATCAATCCAACAAGTAGCCTACCAAAAGAGAAGAAAAGGAAGCGCCAAGTTCTACCGCGAGCAGAAAGAGGACAGGCAGAGAGATGGCAAGTCAGCAACAAAATATGTCATACTTGGGCAGAATTAAACATTCCATTGAGGAATTGGCTCTTTTGGTAGAGCAGAATGAAATCGCCAAATCAGATGTCCACGACCGGGTATCAATGCTGATTGAAAACTTGGCAGAATACTCTGCTATCACCTGCGTGAAGCTGGCCCCCCACCCCACGCAAAATTTTGGGAAAATAGTCCATTTCGTTAGTGCTTCGTTTGTGCTGTAAAGATTGGCGTTTGTGCTGCTATGTTTAAGTTATTACATATTATTTTATAGGTCATCCAGAGTTCACCCAGCCCCCCATTTCCTCCAAACGGACCCGAAATGGTGCCGTTTGTTAGTGCTTCGTTTGTGCTGGTTTGTGCCGTCACAAACCAGCACCGTCACAAACCGCTGCTACGGTTTTATAGATGTTATACACTTTATTTTCCAACGATGACGTCACGACCGGAAATGCCCTCGTGCCGCTGCTCTTCATTTGTTTTGGCTGCGCTCACACAAGGATCGGCTCGCGCGGCCACGCCGAGTGGATCGCTCATCTGGATTTTAATTCCATGTACCTTTGTATGTTTCTGTGCATTTTTCATACTCAGAGCACCTGGGGTAGCACATAAAAAACTTTTTTACTACGGCCAAACAGCATGAATATTGTCCCGTATTTCGAAACGTTATTATTGAATATGACACGGAGGTGAAACAAAACAGTCAAATCAACTAATAAAGACCTTCACATTTAAAGCTGTTTTTCCAAAAAGTTCTTAACATATTACTTCTTTCAGTCCGGTCAAATATCAATGAGAGCTCTGATGTTTTTCTCATTTCTGATCAAAAAACCAAACCTGTGATAGGTGACAAAAATCTCCAACAGGATTCTTTTCTCTGGTGTCTGACTGTCATCCTGGAGATTTTCAGTAGATTTTACCGAACAGATTCTGAGTAGTTAAAGGTTATGTGGTTGAAAGGATCTGTGCTGGTGACAAGGGTCTTAAACTGGATTCTAGCTCCCCCGCTCTCTTG
Organism: Scarus forsteni; assembly: GCA_036419115.1. NCBI lineage: Eukaryota > Metazoa > Chordata > Actinopteri > Labriformes > Labridae > Scarus > Scarus forsteni. The sequence goes on along the minus strand of JAZDUH010000198.1, from coordinate 24,798,873 downwards.
ACAGTCGTCTCTAAACTTTTTAACAGCATTAACGTTATAGGTTTTTTTTAATCATTATTTTAGGTGTAATCTGTTCAAATTGCATTGAGATGCCTGATTATTTTAGTCATGTTTCATAATTAATCTCCAGGATGACAGTCTGGGACCACCTATCATCGATTTTATTTTATAATGAAATATGATTTATATTTGAAAGCATGGCAATTTGAGTTGATTAAATACTAACAAAAAAATTATATATATATATATATATATATATATATATATATATATATATATATATATATATATATATATATATATGAGAAATAGAATATACATTTATGAAATATATAGCTATAGATCGCTTTATGTCTTATTCTCTGCAGTTAAGCTGGTAGTAAAGGGTTAATATTGAAGCATCAGTATTAGATCAGCATGTTAAATGTACCACAGTGAATATGACAAACACACCGCCATTAATATTAATTTCATTTTATTTAAAGACATTAGTGCTGCACTTCCCCAGCCTCCAAACCCCAGGCTGCACTGTAAGCTTAGTGCCACTCCTGCCGATGTTCTTCGATGGGGAGAGTGACCTGCGGCCAGACTTTACCTCACCAGGGAGTCCTTTGGGGGTCTGATGGTTCCCCTCGGCACCCAAAGGGACCATCAGCAGAAGACCGACTTTAACTGGGTGCAGGTTTCACCTGGTTGGCTGGATCAGCAGCCTTCAGAGAGGTTGTTGGCAGCATTGACGTGTGGGTGAAGCCATCAGCCCAGCATGCAGCATGTTACCTGCACATTATTTTTTTTTATTCAGTTCAGTTTCAGGCTGTGTGTGATCACAAAATTTCAGGACATTTTTGTGGGCTTTCCAGGTCAGCACAACACGTGGGTGCTGAAGCACAGCCCCATTTACCTGCAGCAGAAGTATCCTCTGCCAGGCTTCTGCATCCTTGGTGATGGGGGCTACCCCTGCCTCAAGCAGTGCCCTCATCACCCCCCACGTACAGCCTCTCCAAAACCAGCGATTTAATGGTCACCTGTCCAGAGCCAGATGTGTGGCGGAGAGAGCTTTTGGTACCCCAAAGACCAAGTGGAGGTCCATCTTTGGTTTTGGGGCACTTTAGGTCCTGTGCAGGAAGGACAACACAGTACAGAATAATGCTACGGCCACACCGGACGCGAATTCGCCTGGACGCGCGTCGAGATTACATACAAAGTCAATGCAAACATGCGTCTTGACGCAAATTCGCCCCGGGCGGCGCGTTGGACGCGTTTGGTGCGGCACGTCTGGAGCATTGGACGCGGCGCCAGTTTGCGGCGCAGCAGCCAATCAGCGATGACATTCCCCCCCCCCGACGTCATTGATTTGATTTGTGACGCTCCGCGGCCCCCTGCTCCCGCTCAAGCCCCTCTCAAAGATGGAGGAGAGGTTTATCGGCACTGTTTGCTATCATTCGGAGCTATACTATTCGGCGTGTGTACTCTACAGAGACCGGAACAAAAAGGAGCAGGCTTGGGTGAAAGTCGCTGAGGAGACAGACAGGTTTGATTTGATGATGTGTGACGCCCCGGTCTCCTGCTCCTGCTCAAAGTCCCTCTGTAAGATGGAGGAGAGGTTTATCTGCGCTGTTTGCTGTAATCCGGAGCTGAACTACTCTGCGTGTGTCCTCTACAGAGACCGGAACAAAAAGGAGCAGGCTTGGGTGAAAGTCTCTGAGGAGACAGGTTTTGAAGGTAAGTTCTGTAAATATTCGTTTCCAGCTGGATTTGCCTGCACGGGTCATCACTGAGTCCGACCGGCTCCGGCTCTCTACTTCGCCTGTGCCCGGACGCGCGTCATCCCACAGCTTGCCAAAATGTCCAGCGTCCAGCTTCAGGCATTAAGCGCGGCGCGTTACAGGCGTTATGCGCATTAAAATTCGCCAATTCGCGTCCGGTGTGGCCGTAGCATAACAGACTTATGTAATTATGACTGTACACTCACATCATACAGAATCCACTTGTTGATCACATCACAGCAAACCAACCAAAGTTTTCCCATGATTTTACTGACGAGGGCTGGGGTGAATTTCCCTTCCAGCCCCCTTTCTGCAATGAACCCCCTACAGGATTTTATTCAAAAAGTTAAATGCAAACCATAACAATAGTGTTGTATTATAACCTCGGCTTTCACTTACTCATAGCAGGTACCTGTGGCATTATGCCCCCCCGTGAACAGGCAGAAACCCTCCAGGCTATCAGGCCCCTGGTTTACTCATCAGTCCCTAGAAAGGGCAAAACATGTAACCTTACAGACATCGAAGGGGAAACATGACAATAATGACATGATATGCTGCAGATAAACCTCCGTAGCGGATACTGGCTTTATTCACAGGCTATCTACCAAGCTAAAGATAGCCATTAGCTGCCGTATCTAGCGAGTATTTATGTCTGATAAAGCCCTCCCCACACTTCTAACATCAGTATCCTCTACAGCGAAGGGGAACATTAATCCCATATTAACCACATCACAAACAGCGGTGTAGAGTCACAGGTATGGGTGTTTTACTGATACCTGTGTTTTACAGGTATCTGCAGCTGACTGAGGCAGCCGAGAGCTACACGGGATGCCGAGACAACTGAAATATACCAATAAACAGAGATGTCCGAGTGGTGCTTCTGATCATATAGTCCCTGTGCAAGGTCTGCTAACCCGCTGGTTATTTTTATTTACCGGATTATTCAGGCTAACGCTCGGACCCCGGCAGCTGTTAGCCCAACTAGCGTTAGCATTCGAGATAGCTGCTAGTCCAACTAGCGTTAGCATAACTGATAGCCGACCATTCGTGGCACAAAAACAAACAAACAAAAAAAAGAACACAAAAAAATGCACTCAAAACAACAACAGCTCATGGTGCTTGGTGTAAAAAACAGGTGTTTATAACTTACATTTGAACAGCGCAGTCACGTCCACCGTAGTCAGTGCAGAGCCACAGCTCACCGCCGCCATCGTTGATGAAGAAATGAGGACGTGAGTGTCCACAGCTGCATACTCAAAATCCGGGCCGATTTGAGTACATCATCCGGGTACTTGCATACTCATTTTTCGCATACTATGCATACTGTTTTTCATTTTGACGCAGTATACTCAAAATTTTGAGTATTTGAGTATGGAAGTATGCGATTTGAGACACACAATCAGACATCTGATTTGGCGATTTCATTCTGCTCTACCAAAAAAGCCAATTCCTCAATGGAATGTTTAATTCTGCCCAAGAATGACATATTTGTAGGCTACTTGTTGGATTGATGACAGTGCCGTATGTACACACTGCCACCTAGTGTTGAGTATGATGTACAACCAAGGAGTCATTTGAATTTTCATGAGAGTTTTGTCACACTTAATGCACCTTTGACCCTGAAATGTAAATGTTAAGTCAGTATTGCATTTTCATTTTCATGTTTGCATTTTCATTTGAATTATGTCATGAATATACTGGACCATTTCTTGAAAATTAAAATGCAAACACCCTTTTTCATTTAAATTTGAATTATGTCACAGAGTCTGCAGTCTTGAAGATGAAGATGAAAATGGTATATTTGACCTCTAATTTTCATTCTGACTCAAATAATGCACCTTTAATCTTGAATTGAAAATGCATTTAGTGTATTGCATTTTCATTTTCATGTTTGCATTTTCATTTTAGTATTGGCAGCAATACGCTTCCATATTGTCCAATGTGCCAGATCCCCCCTGCAGTCTAGGCCTATTGCATCTTAACTCTGAGTCTAAGCTCTGGACTATGAGCTGGTTTAAGTCTAACCTTAAAGGTAGAGAGGGAGTCTGACTCCTGAATTGTGGTCTGTAAATGGTTCAGAGACGAGGAGCCTGGTAACTGAAGGCTCTACCTCCCATACTACTTTTGGAGATTAATGGTACCACGAGCAGGCCAGCATTTTGGGAGCGTAATGTTCTAGAGGGGTTGTACAGCACTACAAGCTCTTTAAGATAGACTGGTTTCATTGAAGCCAATGCAGAGAAGCTAAAACAGGAGTAACGTGGTCTCTTCTCCTCGTTCTAGTCAGTACACGTGCTGCAGCGTTTGTGACTTGTCACTGATGATGAAACTGATGATGTCATCCTCTCTGCAGCTCTGCCATCAACGCCGTGTCGTGGTCGCCGTCGGGGGCCTTCGTGGTCAGCGTGGAGAAAGGCAGCCGGGCCATCCTGTGGTCTGACATGTGATTGGCTGAGGGGGCGGAGTTACAGCAGAACACCTTTGTGGGCGGTGCCAAAAAGCCAATCAGCTGATGGACTGATCAGACTGACTGTGTGTCCTCGTCTCCCTGCGTCCTCGTCTCCTTGTCTCCTTCAGGATAGGACACGGGGAAAGGACAGATGGACCTGTACAAATATGAACCAATGATTGTCTCCGTGGTCACGTGACCGCGGCGGGAGCTGATGACCGCGTCAACAAACAATGCTCTGAAGGACCGCCCACTCCTCGCCTTACGTGATTGGGGGGGCGGGTTTGGGGGCGTGTCCTTGTGTCTGTACGCTGGTTAAATAAAGCTTCACGTTTGTGCTCTTAGTGGCTCATGTTTATTAAGGGGGTTCAACCTGTGGCTGCGGTCCATTTAAAGGCCACTCAGGGCTCACCTGTGAGGTCCACATTAGCACAGCTGACCTCTGACCTTTTACCTCTGTGATGGAAGCAGTTCTTCAACACGTGAGGTCACAGGAGAGTCACATTAATGAGTTTATTTATGATGTCACAGAAATAAGAATCTAAATCATGGGTTTATCATGTTAGCGTCAGCTGTGCAGACCAGCGGGGGGCGCCGTGACTTCCTGTTCAGTCTAAACCCTGCTGGGCCGTGAGGGTGTTGGGCTGATGTGCAGAACACCTGGAGGCACCTGGATGCTGGACTTGGCTCCTCCCACTCGTCAGTGACAGGTCGAGTGACCCTCATGGTCCTTAAGCAGCAGAGGTGGGCGGAGCTGACGGCCGGTCCCTCTGTCTCAGCTCCGTCCCTGCAGTGTGTCGGTCACTTCTGTTTATTGTTGATGTCCAAAGTTATTTCTGGGGCCTGTTGCATGAAAGTAGGATCAGGGACTAAGCCGGGATATCTCGGTTATCCTGGATCAATTAATCCATGATCTGGATGCACAAAAGTCGGATAGTGAGAAGTGGAACATGTTTTGATATATGTTACCATGGAGATTTATTCTTTAGCTCGAGCCTGCTCCAGACCAGAATATGTCCAGGATTTATTTAATCTCATCCCTTTTCTCAGTCAGCAGTCATACAAACTGAAATCAATTTTTATTCCACTGCCCACCACACATCGTCATCACATTAAACAGACCCACAGTCATTATGTGGACATTTGTCATCATTAATGCAGTGATTTTAGATGAAATTATGATTTTACATGATTTTTAAATCATAAGATAAGAGTTATCCATATAATATAAAATGCACATGCCATATTACTTACTGTAAAAGTCAAAGAGTCACATGGTGTTAGTGAATAAGGATAAATCAGAGTTAAACCATCAGCTCCTTTAAAACTGAAGTTACTCAGAGCTCGACAAAGCACAGAATCAAAACATATAAACAAAATCAAATCATAAAATCAGTGAAACATAACACACTCAGTGTAATTAAATTAGAACAAATGATTACTATTAACTTTTAAAATAGAAAAGCTCACAGTGATTCAAATGTTAATGTACAGTTACTGCAGAGTGTAAATGTTTATGTACAGAGTTATTTTTATGCTAACTACATGCTCATTTGAAGTATCTGATGCTGATTTTTTTAGTTACAGTTTATTACAATTTTTATTATTTGTTCACCTATTTAAAGAGTTTTTATTTTGTGGTGAAGGTATTTCTTATTACAGAATTTTTTGTATTTAGGCTTTTTATTTGTTGAGCAAATTTGGTGACTCATTTTTTTTATAAATTAAAGACAATGGTAAAAACAATGCTATTAGATTTCTTCTGTAATCATAATAAATCACAGATGGAGGGAGGCATCATATGAAATCTCGTTTAGGGCCCAACGTTAGATAGAGAAGGTCTGCATGCACACGCAAACTCGTGCACACTTGCACACGTATAATCCAACAGCAGCATAAAGAGTAAATGTGGATGTTTCAATTTCAGTTTCACGTGCAGTTCAACAAATTCATATAAGGGCACAACTTTGATTCTGGAGACTTTAATGAACTGTTTGAATCGATATTGTGATGTTTCAGTGGAGTGTGTATCAGTGCACTATTAAACATCCAGGCGGTCTGCAGAGCTTCCTGTCGTTGTGTCGCTGTGGCGGTGTTTTCTCTTCTTTTAATTCGCTCTTTTACCTCCTCATACGCCTCCATGAGGACTTCCTGCTTCGACAGAGACAGCACGCCGCTCTTGTTGTTGTGGTGAATCCGTGATTCTGTGATCGATCGTGGGGTCTGTTGGAGTAATCGCGTGCGCGCACTGATCCAGGATGGGTTACACCTGGCTTGAAGAATCCCTGTGCTCTCATCCTCGCTCGGTCTTTTGTGTAACCAAATAATCCTGAACCCTCTTGTTTTGGATTAGATGAGCCAGGCTCAATCTTTTAGCCCGGATGTCTGAATCCTGCTTTAATGCAACAGGCCCCTGAACTTTTATCTTGTCTTTGCTGAACGATCAGAACAGGTGTGTCAGCTCTGTGGAGGGGGCGGAGCAGCTCACCTGTCAGGTGTGTCAGCTCCGTGGAGGGGGCGGAGCAGCTCACCTGTCAGGTGTGTGTGTCTAACGGGTCGTTGATCTGAAGTTTTGTGGATGAATGTGAGGAGTGAAGTTTAACCCAAACTGATGTGAGATGAACTGAATGTTTCACTTTGTGATGAACCAGGATTCATTTTCAGAAAAACGTCTTTGATCACGTTTGATGATAAAAAGTTTGAGTTCCGTTTCAGAAAAGAAACTTTAATTTACAAAGTTTAGAGAAAAGACCGAGAGAAGAGTTTATAACGGCGAGAGGACACTGATCATCTTCACCATCATATTCATCATCACCATCACCGTCATCTTCATCATCATCACTGTCATCTTCACCATCACCGTCATCTTCATCATCATCACTGTCATCTTCATCTTCGTCACTCAATTCTGGTCTGAATTCTAAATAAAAAAAAAAATCGACTCCTCTGATTTTTTTAAAAAGACACTTTGCTCTTTTGTTTGATAAACCAACATTTATTTATTTTGTTTATTTGAAGGACAACACCAACAACATAACCCCGCCCCCATCACGGTCATCATTAATCCCTCGCAGACCGAACATAAAAACAGGAGTTTGTTTATTTGGGGGCGGAGCCTGGAGAATTTTATTATTTGAACTTCATGTTTGTTTTTCAGTCCTCCAACCACCAAAGAAGAAGAACAGTGCTCACTGCTCTCTTTGGCTTCTTCTTTGTTGGTTTCAAATCTGCAGGTCTGAACAGCTGGAGTCTGAGTGGGAGGAGCCAGCTGAGTGGGAGGAGCCTGTGATCAGCTGACTGTCTGATTGGCTGTCAGTGATTACGTACTCTTGCCTTCTTTGACTGCATCATCAAAGCTAATCGGCTCCTCCTTCAGCAGGGGGCGTGGCCAACCCGGTCATGCTGTCCCAGCTGTAGTCCCCCTCAGGTGGACCCCAGAAAGGGGGGGGCCCTCTTAATGAGGCCGGGTCACAAGAATCCGGGTGGAGCAGGAAACCGGAGAAGGTGCTGCTGGACTCGGGGCCGGCGAAGATCCCGTTAGTGACCGAGTCCTTGACCTGGAGCCACACCTGGTCCCCCTGGGCCAGGTGCAGGACCACGGAGTGCGAGGTGGTCCCCAGAACTTTGGGGTCCGTGGTTATGACCACGGGCCTGAAGTTGTGGAAGAGTCCAACCTTCAGGACACGCTCGAAAACCGTCAGGTGGTAGCTGAAGACGTAGGTGCCGTTGACGGGGGCGGTGTAGAGTCCGGTCTGGGGGTCGTAGGACCCCTGCTGGTTGAAGAGGACCTGAGTGAAGACCACAGGGGCGTTGTGGGGTGGGTAGCTGGACTCCAGTCCGGCTGAGAAGGCTGACTGAATGAGGGGCATGCAGGGCCCAGGGGGACCCCCCAGGCCCATGGGCCCGGGCTCCCCCTGTTGGCCCGGGGACCCCCTTTGACCCTGATCCCCCTTTGACCCCTTTGACCCAGGGGCCCCCTGCTCCCCATCCATGCAGCTGCAGTCCCCCGGGGGTCCCGGTTCTCCTTTCTGGCCCTCAAGACCAGCTTCTCCTGGGGCCCCCTGGCCCCCCTCATCTCCCTTTAGACCCTGAGACCCCATCGGACCAGGACTGCCGGGCAGACCTCTGGGTCCAGATGGACCAGGTAGACCAGGTGGACCCGGGGGGGAACTGCTGGACTCGCAGGACTCTGGACAGACGCCCTCATCCCCCTTAGGACCCTGCTCCCCTGGCCGGCCCTCCAGACCAGGATCCCCTTTGTCACCTGCAGGACCAGAGGGCGGGGTTAGTGTGGGGTCACCATGGAGACCATCTTAGTGTGGGGTCACCTGCTGCTCTCACCTTTGAAGCCCCGCCCTCCTTTCTCTCCGGTGAAGCCCGGCTGTCCTCGGTCGCCCTTCATGCCCTCGTCTCCTTTCTGACCTGAAGGTCAAACAGAGGTCAGCGTCACACAGGAAGCAGCAGCGGCAGCAGCAGAGCATCATGGGAGACTTTACCTTTGACTCCTGGTCTGCCCGTGAACCCTGGAGGTCCTCTGAAGCCTGTCAGCCCCCGTCGGCCTGGACTGCCTGGAGACCCTGAGGACCAGAACAGACCTGATGAGGATCTACGGCCTGTGGGGGGGGCAGTGGACCTGGACTGGACCAGAGTCTGATACAAGACCTTCTAAAGGTCACTGAAGGACATCCTCAGACTGGACCTGCTTATTATTAGAATATTGTTTATTTAATATAAATATTATTATAGTTATATTATTAGAATTCTGGCCCATTAGGGGTGCTGGTTTGGCGTAGTGGGTTAGCACCCCATGTACTTGCTTCTGCCGGTCCAGGTTCGAGTCCCACCTGTGACCAGTTTGCAGAGTGTCTTCCCCTACTCTCTCTCTCCCTCTTTCACAAGCCTATCCACTGTCTCTCTCCTATCAATAAAGGCACAAAATGCCCAAAAATATACATTAAAAAAAAAAAAAGAATTCTGGCCCATTGCTCCTGTTGCCTTTCATTTATTCGGTCACATTAATCTTAATTTGACACTAAACAGTTTAAAAACTCACCAAAACCAGCACACACCTCAGATTCTGCAAAAAATTGGATTAATGAAAAAAGAAAAACCCAAACATGCGAAAATCAGCTCTTTAGCGCCACCTATGAACCAAAAAGACTTAAATGGCTGTAACTTCGTTGGGAACTCGCACCTGTCTAACAGGAAGTCGGCTATCTGCCTTTCAAAATAAAATAACATGAAGAAAAACGTCCTGGGCTGTAAACGGTGATGATCAGAGATTCTGAAGGATTTAGTTTTCTTCTGAATGACGAGCCTCAAAGTTTGTGAAAATAAACAATAATAATAAAAATAAAAATAATCAGACAGATTTGGTCATGAGGCTTCAGGCAGTGATTGACAGATTAGTGCAGCTGGTCATGTGACTGAGGGTGGGACAACGAGCCTGTCAATCACAGGCCGAGGCCCCGAGTGTGGTGATGGGCGGTCTTACCTGGCGGGCCCCGGGCCCCCGGCTCTCCTTTGGGCCCCGGCTCACCCCGGCAGCTGCTGCAGCGACAGAACCAGGGCAGCTCCTCGGGGGGGGCGGGGCCCTGCAGCAGCATCTCGCAGTACTGCTCCACGCCGCCCGCCGGCCCTGACATGTTCTCCATCTCCTGATACACCATCCGGCCCGGACCGTCAGGGGGCGGGGCATCCAGGGGGGGGCCCCAGCCTCCAGGGAGGGGGGGCTCGGGCATCGCCATGACAACGGGGAGGAGCCCAATCAACAGAGAGGTGAGGATAGACATGTCTGCAGAGAGGGGGGTTAAAACCAGGATTAACAGTTATCCTGGATTAATTTAGCCTGATCCAGACCAGTCTAACAGTCAGGTTTAACTAATCCTGCTCTAGACCAGTTTAACAGTCAGGTTTAACTAATCCTGCTCTAGACCAGTTTAACAGTCAGGTTTAACTAATCCTGCTCTAGACCAGTCTAACAGTCAGGCTTAACTAATCCTGCTCTAGACCAGGCTCACAGTCAGGCTTAACTAATCCTGATCCACAGGATCAGTCAGGCTTAACTAATCCTGATCCACAGGCTCACAGTCAGGCTTAACCAATCCTGCTCTAGACCAGGCTCACAGTCAGGCTTAACTAATCCTGCTCTAGACCAGGCTTACAGTCAGGCTTAACTAATCCTGATCCACAGGCTCACAGTGAGGCCTAACTAATCCTGCTCTAGACCAGTCTAACAGTCAGGCCTAACTAATCCTGCTCTAGACCAGTCTAACAGTCAGGCTTAACTAATCCTGCTCCAGACCAGTCTAACAGTCAGGTTTAACTAATCCTGCAGTCTGCTGCTGTCTCGTCTGAAGTTAGCTTGTTTGTTAGCACAATAATTCATTTAATTTAAAAATGCTTTTCAAAGAACTCTGACAATTCAAAATGAGGATCAAATAATCTGATTTAAACCAGAAGCAAACACAAATCACACGAGTAACTTAAGCTAATTATTAAGATAACCCATATTTTCTCTTTTTTTTTGGGGGTTCTGATGTGCAACAACAACAATAAGAAAACAGACGTCTTTTGCTTCTGCTAACACTCATAAAAGAACTATTTTAAAAAAGGAACTTTCTTTTGCAGATGTAAAGCAGGTGAATCCATGTTTTTGTTTTTCCAAACAGTTTAGAAGAAAACAGTTTAAACAGTGAGACAAATGAAGTTTAAAATCTTTTAAAGACTGATGATAAACACACACACACACATATATATATATATATATATATATATGTATATATATATGTTCTGCTGACACCTTCAGTCTGATTTTACTCTCTCGCTCCTTTACTGTAGCAGCTGTTTTTCTTTTTATAGAAATTAAATGTTTGACTTCCTGATTTTTCAGTTTCCATCTGGAGCATGTGCACGTGCGTCTTCTCTGAAGAAGAGATTAGAGACGTGCGATCTGTCTGTGATCGACATCGAGGTCTGTTGGACGAGCAGTTTTCTGAAATCGTTTGATCAGCCTGACCGACCTTCATGAATGAAACCAGCTCAGTCAAGCCTGGCTTTAGTTATCCTGATGTCTTAATCCCACGCAGGTACACAAACAAATAAATCAATAATAAATCAATAGTTCCATGTCTGCAGACATCTGGACAGAGCTTCTTTAAAGTTTATTTATTTATATTAATAATACTAATTCAAATCAGTCAGTGATCAAACAAATAAAGGATATTTATACAGATGACATACCGACCATGTAAACTGAATAAATAAAATATAAATATATAAAAACAGCTTTAAATACTGAAGGGTCATGTTTGAGTTGGTAACTGGACTATCTGATGACAGGAAGCACCATGACTGTTTGACCCTGAGAATTATTCTTCAAATTATAAACCAGTAAAAAGCTGCCAATCACACCAGTTTGGATTTTATAGATTCACACCGAACCTTAAAAATAAAAGTATTAAGATGTTTCTAATGAATCGTGCCGTCCGTCTGTGAGTGAATTTATTAAAGAACAAAAAATTAATTAATAATGTGCAGTCTAATATTCACTGTCTTAGAGTAAATTAATTTAATTATTACAGTTAATAATATTCACTGTCTTAGAGTAAATTAACTTAATTATTACAGTTAATAATATTCACTGTTTTAGAGTAAATTAATTTAATTATTACAGTTAATAATATTCACTGTTTTAGAGTATAAAACTCGCTCCTGTTTAAAATCTGATTTCTTCTTCGTTGGTATTAAAGAGGCACTCACCGAAGCGTCTGCTGTCTCCTGTCGTCTTGTCTCACCTGCAGACTGACAGCTGCTAATAAAACACCTGCCCGCTAAGCCCCGCCCACCCAGGTGTGAATGTGTGAACAGGTGCATCAAAGAGAACTAGGCCTGTCTTTGTCTCTGCTGGATCATGTGACCCGACCCCCTTTAATGTGCTGACACGTCCCAGATCTGAACCAGATCAAGTTCCCCACCAGGACTTTGTTTATGTGGTGACATAATCCTGCGGGACCCAAGACCAGGACCCCCAGAGCCAAGACCAGGACCCCCAGAACCAAGACCAGGACCACGACAGACAAAACCAGGACCCCCAGAGCCAAGACCAGGACCATGCCAGGCAAAGCCAGGACCCCCAGAGCCAAGACATTTATAATACATACATCTATACATACATACATCTATAAATACATACATCTATATATACATACATCTATACGTCTCCGCTCATTGTCCCGCCCTCAGTTCTCCTCTAATCTCTTTGAAGTTGTTCTGGGCTCTTTGGTTTCCATTCGTATTCTCCGTCTCTTCAGTTTGTCATCAGTTTTCCTCCTGCAGCCACGTCCAGGGAGGTTGGAACGTCACAGGAACATCAAGCTGCTTGGAGATGGTCTTATAGCCTTTACCTTTAACATGCTTGTCTATAATTTTATTTCTAATCTCCTGAGACAGCTCTCTCCTTAGCTTTCTGTGCTCCATGTTCAGTGTGGTACACACCATGATACCAAACAGCACAGTGACCACTTTTCAGCCTTTAAAAAGGCAGACTGACTGATTACAAGCTTGGAGACACCTGTGATGATAATTACAGGACACACCTGAGTTTAACACATCCCTATGGTCACATCATTTTCAATCCTTTCTAGGGGTACCATCATTTTTGTCCAGACCAGTTTGATTATTTGTTTTTTAACATATTGCTCCTGAACCAAAATTTAAAATCAATGTCTGATTTTCAGTAGCTGATTTTCAGTAAATTTTTATTTATTATTTTGTTATTTTCAAGTTATTTAAGTGACCATGTGGGTTTTTCTTTCATTAAATGAAGGGTACCAGCAATTTTGTCCACATGGGTACATACATCTATACATCTATACATACATACATCTATACATACATACATACATACATACATACATCTATATATACATACATACATACATCTATACAGCAATACATACATACATACATCTATACATACATACATACATACATACATACATCTATATATACATACATACATCTATACAGCAATACATGCATACATCTATACATACATACATCTATACATGCATACATCTATACATACATCTACACATGCATACATACATACATCTATACATACACATATATACATGCATACATACATACATCTATACATACATCTATACATACATACATCTATACATGCATACATACAAACATCTATACATACATCTATACAAACACATCTATACATGCATACATCTATATATACATACATATATACATACATCTATACATGCGTACATCTATACATACAAACATACATCTATACATGCATACATCTTTATAAACATACATCTATACATGCGTACATCTATACATACAAACATACATCTATACCTACATCTACACATGCATACATACATCTATACATGCATACATACATACATCTATACATACATACATCTATACATGCATACATACATACATCTATACATACATACATCTATACATGCATACATCTTTATATACATACATCTATACATGCATACATCTATACATGCATACATCTATATATACATGCCTCTATACATACATACATCTATACATGCATACATCTATACATACATACATCTATACATGCATACATCTATACATACATGCCTCTATACATACATACATCTATACATGCATACATCTATACATACATACATCTATACACGCATACATCTATACAGGCATACATACATACATACATACATACTTACATCTATATATACATACAGTGCTGTGAAAAAGTATTTGCCCCCTTTCTGATTTCAGTGTTTTTTGCATATTTATCACTTGCAAAGTTTTCAGATCAACAAACCAATTATAATATCACACGGAGCCAACCCAAGGAAATACAAAATGCAGTTTCTAAAAGATGATTTTATTTACCAAAGGGGAAAAAAATCCAAACCTATCTGACCCTATGTGAAAAAGTAATTGCCCCCCCTAATTGAATCACAAAGTAACTGTGACTAACCACAGTTTTGGGACAGCTGAGTTCAATTTCACAGGCCACACCCAAACCTGATTGCCACCACCTTTGTTGAATCAAGAAATCACTTAAATAGAATCTGTTAGACAAAGTGGAGTAGGCTACAAAATCTCGAGAACAAACGCATCATGCCACGAGAAATTCAAGAAGAAATTAGAAAAAAAGTGATTGAAATCTATCAGTCTGGAAAAGGTTACAAAGCTATCTCCAAGGCTGTGGGGCTCCAGCGAACCACCGTCAGAGCCATTATCCACAAATGGAGAAAACTGGGAACAGTGGCAAACCTTCCCAGGAGTGGTTGACCAACTAAGATTACTCCAACAGTGCGACGACAACTCATCCAGGAGGCCACAAAAGAACCTAGAAAAACATCCAAAAAACTGCAGGCCTCGCTGGCCTCAGTTAAGGTCTGTGTTCACGACTCTACTATAAGAAAGACACTGGCCAAAAATGGCATCCGTGGGAGAGTTCCCAGGCAAAAACCATTGCTGTCACAAAAGAACAGAAAGGATCATCTCACATTTGCCAAAAAGCATCTTGATGATCCTCAAGACTTTTGGAGAAACATCCTGTGGACTGATGAGTCAAAAATTGAACTTTTTGGAAGGTGTGCATCCCGTTACATCTGGCGTAAAAATGGCACAGCGTTGATAAAAAGAACATGATGCCAACAGTAAAGCATGGTGGTGGCAGTGTGATGGTCTGGGGCTGCTTTGCTGCCTCAGGACCAGGACAACTTGCTGTGATAGACGGAAAAATGAATTCTGCTGTTTACCAGAAGTTCCTGAAGTAGAATGTCCGGCCATCAGTTTGTGCCCTTAAACTCAAGCGCTCTTGGATCATGCAGCAGGACAACAATCCGAAACACACCAGCAAGTCCACCTCTGAATGGCTAAAAAAAATAAAATTAAGGTTTTGGAGTGGCCAAGTCAAAGTCCAGATTTAAATCCCATTGAGATGCTGTGGTGTGACCTTAAACGGGCAGTTCATGCTAGAAAACCCTCCATTATGGCCAAGTTGAAACAATTCTGCAAAGAAGAGTGGGACAAAATTCCTCCACAGCGGTGTGAAAGACTCATCACCAATTATCGCAAACGCTTGATTTCAGTTATTGCTGCCAAAGATGGCACAACACGCTATTAGGTTCAAGGGGCAATTACTTTTTCACATAGGGTCAGATAGGTTTGGATTTTTTTCCCCCTTGGAAAATAAAATCATCTTTTAGAAACTGCATTTTGTATTTCCTTGGGTTGTCTCTGTGTGTCACTGTCCCCCTCAGTCCTGGTCCCCGTTAGTCCATGTCCCCCTCAGTCCTGGTCCCCATTAGTCCATGTCCCCTGTCAGTCCTGGTCCCCGTCAGTCCATGTCCCCTTCAGTCCTGGTCCCCGTCAGTCCATGTCCCCCTCAGTCCTGGTCCCCATTAGTCCATGTCCCCTGTCAGTCCTGGTCCCCGTCAGTCCATGTCCCCCTCAGTCCTGGTCCCCGTCAGTCCATGTCCCCTTCAGTCCTGGTCCCCGTCAGTCCATGTTCCCTTCAGTCCTGGTCCCCGTCAGTCCATGTCCCCTTCAGTCCATGTCCCCGTTAGTCCATGTCCCCGTTAGTCCATGTCCCCTTCAGTCCTGGTCCACCTTCAGTCCAGGTCCCCATCAGCCTATGTCCCCTTCAGTCCTGGTCCCCTTCAGTCCAGGTCCCCTTCAGTCCAGGTCCCCTTCAGTCCAGGTCCCCCTCAGACCAGGTCCCCATAGTTCTGGTCCACCTTCAGTCCAGGTCCCTGTCAGTCCATGTCCCCGTCAGTCCTGGTCCACCTTCAGTCCTGGTCTCCGTCAGTCCATGTCCCCTTCAGTCCAGGTCCCTTCAGTCCTGGTCCACCTTCAGTCTTGGTCCCCTTCAGTCCAGGTCCCCTTCAGACCAGGTCCCCATAGTTCTGGTCCACCTTCAGTCCAGGTCCCCATAGTTCTGGTCCCCCTCAGTCCTGGTCCCCGTCAGTCCTGGTCCCCATCAGTCCATGTCCCCTTCAGTCCATGTCCCCTGTCAGTCCTGGTCCCCTTCAGTCCATGTCCCCCTCAGTCCTGGTCCCTGCAGTCCATGTCCCCTTCAGACCAGTTCCCCATAGTTCTGGTCCACCTTTGAGTCCAGGTCCCCCTCAGTCCTAGTCCTCGGGGCAGTCTTGCCACCCTGCTGAGGTGCAGGTCCCTGAAGGAACTTCAGTCCTGGTCCCCCTCAGTCCATGTCCCCTTCAGTCCTGGTCCCCGTCAGTCCATGTCCCCTTCAGTCCTGGTCCCCGTCAGTCCATGTCCCCTTCAGTCCATGTCCCCGTTAGTCCATGTCCCCTTCAGTCCTGGTCCCTGTCAGTCCATGTCCACCTTCAGTCCAGGTCGCCTTCAGTTCTGGTCCACCTTCAGTCCATGTCCCCGTCAGTCCATGTCCCCGTCAGTCCTGGTCCACCTTCAGTCCTGGTCCCCGTCAGTCCATGTCCCCTTCAGTCCTGGTCCCAGCCAGTCTATATCCCCCTCAGTCCTGGTCCCCGTCAGTCCATGTCCCCTTCAGTCCTGATCCCCGTCAGTCCATGTCCCCTTCAGTCCTGGTCCCCTCAGTCCATGTCCCTGTCAGTCTATGTCCCCCTCAGTCCTGGTCCCCGTCAGTCCATGTCCCCTTCAGTCCTGGTCCCCGTCAGTCCTGGTCCCCTTCAGTCCATGTCCCAGTCAGTCTATGTCCCCCCAGTCCTGGTCCCCGTCAGTCCATGTCCCCTTCAGTCCAGGTCGCCTTCAGTTCTGGTCCACCTTCAGTCCATGTCCCCGTCAGTCCATGTCCCCGTCAGTCCTGGTCCACCTTCAGTCCTGGTCCCCGTCAGTCCATGTCCCCTTCAGTCCTGGTCCCTGTCAGTCCATGTCCCCTTCAGTTCTGGTCCCCATCAGTCTATGTCCCCTTCAGTCCTGGTCCCCGTCAGTCTATGTCCCCCTCAGTCCTGGTCCCCATCAGTCCATGTCCCCTTCAGTCCTGGTCCCAGTCAGTCTATATCCCCCTCAGTCCTGGTCCCCGTCAGTCCATGTCCCCTTCAGTCCTGATCCCCGTCAGTCCATGTCCCCTTCAGTCCTGGTCCCCTTCAGTCCATGTCCCTGTCAGTCTATGTCCCCCTCAGTCCTGGTCCCCGTCAGTCCATGTCCCCTTCAGTCCTGGTCCCCGTCAGTCCTGGTCCCCTTCAGTCCATGTCCCAGTCAGTCTATGTCCCCCCAGTCCTGGTCCCCGTCAGTCCATGTCCCCTTCAGTCCTGATCCCCGTCAGTCCATGTCCCCTTCAGTCCTGGTCCCCATCAGTCCATGTCCCAGTCAGTCTATGTCCCCCTCAGTCCTGGTCCCTGTCAGTCCATGTCCCCTTCAGTCCTGGTCCCTGTCAGTCCTGGTCCCCTTCAGTCCATGTCCCAGTCAGTCTATGTCCCCCCAGTCCTGGTCCCAGTCAGTCCATGGCCCCTTCAGTCCTGGTCCCCGTCAGTCCATGTCCCCTTCAGTCCTGGTCCCCATCAGTCTATGTCCCCCTCAGTCCTGGTCCCTGTTAGTCCATGTCCCCTTCAGTCCTGGTCCCTGTCAGTCCTGGTCCCTGTCAGTCCATGTCCCCTTCAGTCCTGGTCCCCGTCAGTCCATGTCCCCTTCAGTCCTGGTCCCCGTCAGTCCATGTCCCCTTCAGTCCTGGTCCCCGTCAGTCTATGTCCCCTTCAGTCCAGGTCGCCTTCAGTTCTGGTCCGACTTCAGTCCATGTCCCCGTCAGTCCTGGTCCACCTTCAGTCCTGGTCCCCGTCAGTCCATGTCCCCTTCAGTCCTGGTCCCTGTCAGTCCATGTCCCCTTCAGTTCTGGTCCCCGTTAGTCCATGTCCCCCTCAGTCCTGGTCCCCGTCAGTCTATGTCCCCCTCAGTCCTGGTCCCCATCAGTCCATGTCCCCTTCAGTCCTGGTCCCAGTCAGTCTATATCCCCCTCAGTCCTGGTCCCCGTCAGTCCATGTCCCCTTCAGTCCTGATCCCCGTCAGTCCATGTCCCCTTCAGTCCTGGTCCCCTTCAGTCCATGTCCCTGTCAGTCTATGTCCCCCTCAGTCCTGGTCCCCGTCAGTCCATGTCCCCTTCAGTCCTGGTCCCCGTCAGTCCTGGTCCCCTTCAGTCCATGTCCCAGTCAGTCTATGTCCCCCCAGTCCTGGTCCCCGTCAGTCCATGTCCCCTTCAGTCCAGGTCGCCTTCAGTTCTGGTCCACCTTCAGTCCATGTCCCCGTCAGTCCATGTCCCCGTCAGTCCTGGTCCACCTTCAGTCCTGGTCCCCGTCAGTCCATGTCCCCTTCAGTCCTGGTCCCTGTCAGTCCATGTCCCCTTCAGTTCTGGTCCCCATCAGTCTATGTCCCCTTCAGTCCTGGTCCCCGTCAGTCTATGTCCCCCTCAGTTCTGGTCCCCATCAGTCCATGTCCCCTTCAGTCCTGGTCCCAGTCAGTCCATGTCCCCTTCAGTCCTGATCCCCGTCAGTCCATGTCCCCTTCAGTCCTGGTCCCCTTCAGTCCATGTCCCTGTCAGTCTATAACCCCCTCAGTCCAGGTCCCCCTCAGTCCATGTCCCCTTCAGTCCTGGTCCCCATCAGTCCTGGTCCCCTTCAGTCCATGTCCCAGTCAGTCTATGTCCCCCCAGTCCTGGTCCCCGTCAGTCCATGTCCCCTTCAGTCCTGATCCCCGTCAGTCCATGTCCCCTTCAGTCCTGGTCCCCATCAGTCCATGTCCCAGTCAGTCTATGTCCCCCTCAGTCCTGGTCCCCGTCAGTCCATGTCCCCTTCAGTCCTGGTCCCTGTCAGTCCTGGTCCCCTTCAGTCCATGTCCCAGTCAGTCTATGTCCCCCCAGTCCTGGTCCCAGTCAGTCCATGGCCCCTTCAGTCCTGGTCCCCGTCAGTCCATGTCCCCTTCAGTCCTGGTCCCCATCAGTCTATGTCCCCCTCAGTCCTGGTCCCTGTTAGTCCATGTCCCCTTCAGTCCTGGTCCCTGTCAGTCCTGGTCCCTGTCAGTCCATGTCCCCTTCAGTCCTGGTCCCCGTCAGTCCATGTCCCCTTCAGTCCTGGTCCCCGTCAGTCTATGTCCCCTTCAGTCCTGATCCCCATCAGTCCATGTCCCCCTCAGTCCATGTCCCCGTCAGTCCTGGTCCACCTTCAGTCCTGGTCCCCGTCAGTCCATGTCCCCTTCAGTCCTGGTCCCTGTCAGTCCATGTCCCCTTCAGTTCTGGTCCCCATCAGTCTATGTCCCCTTCAGTCCTGGTCCCCGTCAGTCTATGTCCCCCTCAGTCCTGGTCCCCATCAGTCCATGTCCCCTTCAGTCCTGGTCCCAGTCAGTCTATATCCCCCTCAGTCCTGGTCCCCGTCAGTCCATGTCCCCTTCAGTCCTGATCCCCGTCAGTCCATGTCCCCTTCAGTCCTGGTCCCCTTCAGTCCATGTCCCTGTCAGTCTATGTCCCCCTCAGTCCTGGTCCCCGTCAGTCCATGTCCCCTTCAGTCCTGGTCCCCGTCAGTCCTGGTCCCCTTCAGTCCATGTCCCAGTCAGTCTATGTCCCCCCAGTCCTGGTCCCCGTCAGTCCATGTCCCCTTCAGTCCTGGTCCCCGTCAGTCCATGTCCCCTTCAGTCCTGGTCCCCATCAGTCTATGTCCCCCTCAGTCCTGGTCCCCGTTAGTCCTGGTCCCCTGTCAGTCCTGGTCCCCGTCAGTCCATGTCCCCTGTCAGTCCTGGTCCCCGTCAGTCCATGTCCCCTGTCTGTCCATGTCCCCCTCAGTCCTGGTCCCCATCAGTCCTGGTCCCCTGTCAGTCCTGGTCCCCGTCAGTCCATGTCCCCTGTCAGTCCTGGTCCCCTGTCAGTCCTGGTCCCCATCAGTCCATGTCCCCTTCAGACCCGGTCCCCATAGTTCTGGTCCACCTTGAGTCCACGTCCCCCTCAGTCCTAGTCCTCGGGGCAGTCTTGCCCCCCTGCTGAGGTGCAGGTCCCTGAAGGTGTCATTGTTCCTGGACAAAGCCGACAGGTGTTCACAGGTAGAGGGCCCGGGGCCTGTGATTGACAGCTGTCCTGATTGGCTGTTGTGAGCCTGTTACCTGTCCAGGTGTGCTGTTCCCAGCCTCTGTGGTGACAGCTGACCTGGTTAGCTGAAACAGGATCCACCTGAGCCACCCGACCCTGGGAACCAGGCCGGGGGCCTCCATGTGGGTCACAGGCCCTGGGGGGGCGGGGCCTCCCTCAGGCTGGTAACAGTGGGAGGACCGCGTCGCTCAGGTGTTCATAAACAGGTCTGTCATACAGCATGAAAGCACGGGGTCACGGGGTCACGGCACACGTAGACACAAGGAACACGGGACGGACTTTCACTTCCTGTTAGACCTCCGACACCTGAGAGACTCAGGAGACATGGACTGATAGACAGGTGATAGATTCTACATAGATTAAAGATAGATTACAGATATATAGACAGACAGGTTATAGATTATACATCATCTACTGATAGATTGTAAATTAAACATAGATAGATAGATTATAGATAGATACATTATATATTAAACATAGAGATATAGATAGATTATAGATGGATAGATTATAAAAAGATAGTTATGTAGATATATAGATTATAGGTAGATAGATTATAGATATGTAGATAGACAGATAGATTATACAAAGATACATAGATAGATTATAGATAAAACAGATGCCGTATGCACCGCCACTGAGGAGGAACAGGATGTGACGTATGAGGTGACGTACGAGGGCTAAAGCAGTCATTGGTCAGAGGAGGGGGCTGCAGCCTCAGGTGCCCAGGTGAGGCTGCAGCCCCCTCTTCTGACCAGCAGGGGGCAGCGTCCCTCTCCCCGCTCTGCTGCACCGCCCCGCACCGGCCGCTGGGGGGCGCTGCCTGCCCGTACTGCCCGGCTCTGACTGCGGGATGGCGGAGGCAGAGGGACCGGAGGCTGCGGCTCGGTGCCCGGAGGAATCATCGGACAGCGAGCCGGAGCAGGAGCCCGGCAGCCCGCAGAAGCTCATCCGCAAAGTGTCGACCTCCGGCCAGATCCGCAGCAAGGTAAGGCCGGGAGAGAGCTCCCTAACCCGCGTCAGAGTGCGTGTTTATCCCGGGTCAGAGCGCTCATGGGGGGGAGGGGGAGGGCCACGCACCAGACCCCGTCCCGAAACCGGCCCGTTTGACCCGCTGCGTGGGGATAACGGAGGCCGGGGGGCTGGAGCCGCCGACAGCTGTCCGTGCTCCCGGCAGAGAGTCGGGACATTCCCGGGATGATGGCGGCTGATTCCCGTGTTTCTGCAGATGGTGGTGGTCTCAGCCAGACCCCCCGTCGGCTGGACGGGCTTTAAACCGGGGGATACCCGCGGGGCCTGTGGGGGGGAGGACGCTCCTGATGCCGAACCGTGGCTCGGCTGAGGGGGGTATCCGGGCCAGGCCTGGTCCGGGTCTGGGCCCCGGGTCTCGGGGTCATTTTTAGGGTTTTTCCAGAGTTCACACGGATGTGACTGGAGTCTGGCGGAGGGTCGCGCCACAGCTGTCCGGTGATGTGTCCCCGTTAAACCCGGGTCTGAGGTACTGTCGGTGTTTCCCGGTGTGAACGGACATTTTATATCAGACCCTGAACCGGGCTGAACCGGACCGGGCAAACCCGGGCTGGGAATCGTCCGGTTTGTTACTCCTCCGTTAGCCGTGAGCTAACTGCTGTAGCAGAGAAAACCAGAGCCCGGGTCATTCCCGGCTCTTACCCGGGATGATTAAACCCGGGATGACTTAACCCGGGTTAGCCTGCGCTGTTGCCGGATAAGTGTAGAGCACATCTGTCCCGGGATAACGGTTAGCTCGCCCCGGTGGATGCTAAGCTAATGTGGCTAGCTGAGGGTCTCAGGCCCCGTGAGGAGCCCCGCTGTTTCCCACAGGGGCCTGCCGGGAAGGGGGCTTCCCCGGCTGACAGTGGGACCTGGACGGTCAAACGGTCACAGTACCGGGAGTAAGGGGGCCAAAAACCGCTGCACAACACATAACGGTCCCCAGAGTGCGCATGCGCGCTCTGATGTGTCAACACACGGCGCTGATCAGTTCACAGGTGATCTCTGATCCACATACGGATCCATACCTGAAGAATTAACTACACTTGGTCTGACGTCACGCTGCCTTCAGGAGCTCGTCAAAGCTCGGACATGTGGTTTTGATGAAGGGGTCAAATCAGTTTGTAAAACTGATCAAATCGTTATGTTCAGGTCAGGAGCTTCACACCAAAGAGTTTCATATATTTTCAAATAAACTCATAAAATCTCACGTAGACCTACTGTAGACTAAGACTGACCTACTGTGGACTTAGACTGACCTACTGTAGACTAAGACTGACCTACTGTGGACTTAGACTGACCTACTGTAGACTTAGATTGACCTACTGTAGACTTAGACTGACCTACTGTGGACTTAGACTGACCTACTGTAGACTAAGATTGACCTACTGTAGACTTAGACTGACATACTGTAGACTTAGACTGACCTACTGTAGACTTAGACTGACCTACTGTGGACTTAGACTGACCTACTGTAGACTTAGATTGACCTACTGTAGACTTAGACTGACCTACTGTGGACTTAGACTGACCTACTGTAGACTTAGACTGACCTACTGTAGACTTAGACTGACCTACTGTGGACTTAGACTGACCTACTGTAGACTTAGACTGACCTACTGTGGACTTAGATTGACCTACTGTGGACTTAGATTGACCTACTGTAGACTTAGATTGACCTACTGTAGACTCAGACTGACCTACTGTAGACTCAGACTGACTTACTGTTGACTTAGACTGACCTACTGTAGACTTAGACTGACCTACTGTAGACTCAGACTGACTGTTGGACCAGTGGAACTGTCTTAGGTCAGATCCATGCATCGTCCATGTGAGCTTGGACCAGGTCTGTAAACATGATCCAGAGCTTGATCCTCTGGTGCAGCGGGCAGCAGACTTAATGCACATGTTCTCGCTGCGTCCGAGCCTTCTACTCTCTGGACAACTCTTTCTAACGCTCACAGTGATGTGTTAGGGACTGGATTAGATGCTGAGCCGTCTGTGCCCTCTTTGGCATTAACTCCTTTAATTCTTTTCAAATGGGAGCTAAACACACTGCCGTCCTTTTCTCACTGAGTCTAAGCTGTCATGGACTATTTACACTTTAAAAAAGTCAAACACACACTTAAGGGTCCTCACAATCATCTCTGAGGTATTGAGGCCCTTTCCTGATCATCATGTCTCCTTACAGAGGCCCCTTGATAATGAGGACTGAACTCACGTGACCGATGACACTGGACGATTACCCTCTTTACTTTTTGTTATTTAGTCATATACTTGTTAACCTTATCTCCGCCTTTTTTTAATTATTATTTATTTATTTATTGTATATCCGTGCTCTTATGCTCTAATCATGTTCTGTAGCCTATGGGAAAGTCTGGGTGAATGGGTGGGTGAATGGGTGGGTCGGTGTAACTGATGAATGTGCACTCTGTACTGTGGGACAGAAGCTCAGAAATGTGAGCGTCAGGGACAAGTTCAAGTCTGAGAGCTCTAAAGTCAGCAGGTAACATCATCAGGTAACATCAGCAGGTAACCTCTGCAGGTAACATCTGCAGGTAACCTCTGCAGGTAACGTCAGCAGGTAACCTCTGCAGGTAACATCTGCAGGTAACGTCAGCAGGTAACCTCTGCAGGTAACATCTGCAGGTAACCTCTGCAGGTAACATCTGCAGGTAACATCTGCAGGTAACCTCTGCAGGTAATGTCAGCAGGTAACCTCTGCAGGTAACCTCTGCAGGTAACATCTGCAGGTAACATCTGCAGGTAACCTCTGCAGGTAACCTCTGCAGGTAACATCTGTAACCCTCTGCACGTAACATCTGCAGGTAACATCAGCAGGTAACATCAGCAGGTAACATCTGCAGTTAACATCAGCAGGTAACATCAGCAAGTAACGTCTGCAGGTAACATCAGCAGGTAACATCTGCAGGTAACCTCTGCAGGTAACGTCAGCACGTAACATCTGCAGGTAACATCAGCAGGTAACATCAGCAGGTAACCTCTGCAGGTAACATCAGTAGGTAACATCAGGTAACATCAGCAGGTAACATCTGCAGGTAACATCAGCAGGTAACCTCTGCAGGTAACATCAGCAGGTAACATCAGCAGGTAACATCTGCAGGTAACAGCAGGTAACCTCTGCAGGTAACGTCAGCAGGTAACCTCTGCAGGTAACATCTGCAGGTAACCTCTGCAGGTAATGTCAGCAGGTAACCTCTGCAGGTAACCTCTGCAGGTAACATCTGCAGGTAACATCTGCAGGTAACCTCTGCAGGTAACCTCTGCAGGTAACATCTGCAGGTAACCTCTGCACGTAACATCTGCAGGTAACATCAGCAGGTAACATCAGCAGGTAACATCTGCAGTTAACATCAGCAGGTAACATCAGCAAGTAACGTCTGCAGGTAACATCAGCAGGTAACATCTGCAGGTAACCTCTGCAGGTAACGTCAGCACGTAACATCTGCAGGTAACATCAGCAGGTAACATCAGCAGGTAACCTCTGCAGGTAACATCAGTAGGTAACATCAGGTAACATCAGCAGGTAACATCTGCAGGTAACATCAGCAGGTAACCTCTGCAGGTAACATCAGCAGGTAACATCAGCAGGTAACATCTGCAGGTAACAGCAGGTAACCTCTGCAGGTAACGTCAGCAGGTAGCGTCAGCGGGTAACATCAGCGGGTAACATATGCGGCTAACATCTGCAGGTAACATCTGCAGGTAACATCAGGAGGTAACGTCAGCAGGTAACCTCTGCAGGTAACCTCTGCAGGTAACATCAGCAGGTAACATCAGCAGGTAACCTCTGCAGGTAACATCAGCAGGTAACATCAGTAGGTAACATCAGGTAACATCAGCAGGTAACATCTGCAGGTAACATCAGCAGGTAACCTCTGCAGGTAACATCAGCAGGTAACATCAGCAGGTAACATCTGCAGGTAACAGCAGGTAACCTCTGCAGGTAACGTCAGCAGGTAGCGTCAGCGGGTAACATCAGCGGGTAACATATGCGGCTAACATCTGCAGGTAACATCTGCAGGTAACCTCTGCAGGTAACATCAGGAGGTAACGTCAGCAGGTAACCTCTGCAGGTAACCTCTGCAGGTAACATCAGCAGGTAACATCAGCAGGTCACATCAGCAGGTCACATCTGCAGGTAACATCAGCAGGGTCCACTCCTGTGAGCTAAGAACAGAAGCAGCAGACTGTAAAGTGTCTCCTGGTCTGATGAGTCTGGATCTCTGCTTCTCATTCAGAGTTTGGTGTGAACATCATAAACATGGATCCATCCTGCCTTGGATCAGCGGTTCAGGCTGCTGCTGGTGGTTCATGGTTCAAACCCCACAGCCTACCTGAGCATGTCCATCCCTTTATGACCACAGTGGACCATCTTCATGTCTCAGAGCTCAGATCAGCTCACACTGCTTTATTCACTCCAGAGGCTCCACAGTCACCAGATCTCAGTCCAGTAGAGCGGCTGTGGGATGTGGTGGAGCAGGAGATTCCTATGGACCAACATCTCTGAGAGAGGTCCAACCTCCTTCACTCTCACTCTTAGGTGTACCTAATAGAGTGGCCAGTGAGTGTTTTTTAGTCAAAGTCTCGTTAAGACATTTCAGTTCTCAGTCAGAGCGCTACCCTGTCCCACGTCCCCTGAATGCAGCAGCAGCAGCTGGCCTGCTTTTGACGTGAACGTTTGAGTCACAGGAAGTGAGTTTCTATTTAAAGCCTGTTTGTTTGGAAAGGAAACGCTGTGTTTAAGGACAGTCCTGAGGAGAGGAAACGCTGTGTTTAAGGACAGTCCTGAGGAGAGGAAACGCTGTGTTTAAGGACAGTCCTGAGGAGAGGAAACGCTGTGTTTAAGGACAGCCCGAGGAGAGGAATCGCTGCGTTTAAGGACAGCCCGAGGAGAGGAATCGCTGCGTTTAAGGACAGCCCGAGGAGAGGAATCGCTGCGTTTAAGGACAGTCTTGAGGAGAGGAAACGCTGCGTTTAAGGACAGCCCGAGGAGAGGAATCGCTGCGTTTAAGGACAGTCTTGAGGAGAGGAAACGCTGCGTTTAAGGACAGCCCGAGGAGAGGAAACGCTGCGTTTAAGGACAGCCCGAGGAGAGGAAACGCTGCGTGTAAGGACAGCCCGAGGAGAGGAAACGCTGCGTTTAAGGACAGTCCCGAGGAGAGGAAACGCTGCGTTTAAGGACAGTCCGAGGAGAGGAAACGCTGCGTTTAAGGACAGCCCGAGGAGAGGAAACGCTGCGTTTAAGGACAGTCCTGAGGAGAGGTAACGCTGCGTGTAAGGACAGTCCGAGGAGAGGAAACGCTGCGTTTAAGGACAGTCCGAGGAGAGGAAACGCTGCGTTTAAGGACAGCCCGAGGAGAGGAATCGCTGTGTGTAAGGACAGCCCGAGGAGAGGAAACGCTGCGTTTAAGGACAGTCCTGAGGAGAGGAAACGCTGCGTTTAAGGACAGTCTGAGGAGAGGAATCGCTGCGTTTAAGGACAGTCTGAGGAGAGGATATGAGGTCAAAGGTGAGACAGGATCATGAGGTCAGAGGTCACATCAGCTCCACCTGTGCTCCCAGTCAGTAAACGACCTTTTAAGGCTAAAGAGGCGGAGTCCTGAACTTTAAAGGCTAAAGAGGCTCTGACCTTTTTTAGGCTAAAAAGGCGGAGCCCTGACCTTCTTAGGCTAAAAAGGCGGAGCCCTGACCTTTTAAGGCTAAAGAGGCGGAGCCCTGGCCTTTTAAGGCTAAAGAGGCAGAGCCCTGACCTTCTTAGGCTAAAGAGGCAGAGCCCTGGCCTTTTAAGGCTAAAGAGGTCGAGCCCTGACCTTTTCAGGCCAAAGGGGCGGAGCCCTGAGCTGCTGGAGGTTGTTACATCATCAGTGTCAGCTGATGCTGAGCAGCAGGATGAAGACGTGAGGATGAAGACGGTCTGCGTCTGCTCTTCGTCACGAGGCCGTGTGAGGACATCAGCTGATCCTCTCTGACCTCAGGTTGGTCCTCCTGAACTCCAGCTACTCTCCTGCTCCTCTCCTGATCTCCAGCTCCTCTCCAGCTCTTCCCCTGCTCCTCTCCTGCTCCTCTCCTGATCTCCAGCTCCTCCCCTGCTCCTCTCCTGATCTCCAGCTCCTCTCCTGCTCCTCTCCTGATTGGCTCCTCTCCTGCTCCTCTCCTGATCTCCAGCTCTTCCCCTGCTCCTCTCCAGCTCCTCTCCTGATCTCCAGCTCCTCTCCTGATCTCCAGCTCCTCTCCTGCTCCTCTCCTGATCTCCAGCTCCTCTCCTGATCTCCAGCTCTTCCCCTGCTCCTCTCCAGCTCCTCTCCTCCTCCTCTCCTGATCTCCAGCTCCTCTCGTGCTCTTCTCCTGATCTCCAGCTCCTCTCTTGCTCCTCTCCAGCTCCTCTCCTGCTCCTCTCCAGCTCCTCTCCTCCTCCTCTCCTGATCTCCAGCTCCTCTCGTGCTCTTCTCCTGATCTCCAGCTCCTCTCTTGCTCCTCTCCAGCTCCTCTCCAGCTCTTCCCCTGCTCCTCTCCTGCTCCTCTCCTGATCTCCAGCTCCTCCCCTGCTCCTCTCCTGATCTCCAGCTCCTCTCCTGCTCCTCTCCTGATTGGCTCCTCTCCTGCTCCTCTCCTGATCTCCAGCTCTTCCCCTGCTCCTCTCCAGCTCCTCTCCTGATCTCCAGCTCCTCTCCTGATCTCCAGCTCCTCTCCTGCTCCTCTCCTGATCTCCAGCTCCTCTCCTGATCTCCAGCTCTTCCCCTGCTCCTCTCCAGCTCCTCTCCTCCTCCTCTCCTGATCTCCAGCTCCTCTCGTGCTCTTCTCCTGATCTCCAGCTCCTCTCTTGCTCCTCTCCAGCTCCTCTCCTGCTCCTCTCCTGATCTCCAGCTCCTCTCGTGCTCTTCTCCTGATCTCCAGCTCCTCTCCTGCTCCTCTCTTGATCTCCGGCTCCTGTCCCTGCAGCAGGAGATCTGGAGATCTTGCAGCAGGGCCACAAGATCATAATCAGACAAAACAAGTATCATCCTCAGATTTTCCTCAGATGTTCCTCAGGTGTTCCTCAGATGTTTTCAGGTGTTCCTCAGATGTTCCTCAGGTGTTCCTTAGGTGCTCTCAGATGTTCCTCAGGTGTTCCCCAGATGTTCCTCAGGTGTTCTCAGATGTTCTCAGATGTTCCTCAGGTGTTTTAAGATTAGGAGTGGGAGAAAAAATCGATACACCTAAGTATCGCGATTTTTTGTCTGCCGATTTTAAAATCGATATTTTTATTCAAAAATCGATATCCTCCCCCCTACACACACACGCACACTCACACTCTATAGGCGCTAAAGTCGCCAAACTGAGGCAGGCGACATTGCTGGATAAAATAGGCCATAGCTGTTAAAATAGTGCTGAGTAGATTTACTACTTTTCACCAGCAGATAGTGGACAGGTGACAGGTTTCTATTCAAAGTTTTGGCATATATTTATTTTAAAACACACACACCGGACCGAGGGACGCGAGTGTGGCTGCAGAGGCTGTGGAGCGGAGCAGAGAGAGAGACACAGAGTGATACAGAGTACTCACGATGCCGAGAATACTATGTCAAGTACTGTCTGACTCTGAATCTGAGGAATATTTACTCTCTGAGGATGACGGTCAGTCCTCCAGTGAGGAAGAAACTGGCAGCGAGTGCGCGCAGCGGGAGCGGCTCCGCGCGCCATTACAGTCCCTGAGCAGGACATACCGAGAGCTTTTCCTCTCCATGGCTGGCGACTACCAAAGAGGGTACATAGTCTGGGATGCAGGGAAGCTCAAAACACAGCGAAAAGTGACGGTGTTAGCGGAGAATGAGACCGCAGAGCTCTGGTCAAACGAGGGAGAAGCCGGGGGTAAACAGTGCAGGCAGCAGAGGCGTTCATGCTCGGCCCGTAAATTACAGTGATGACGATGGGTGGGAAAACCAACCATTTTGAAACTATAGCCTTTTTAAATCTTGATAGCAAAACTGAATATTTCTTGAAAAAACTCTGTTGCCTGAAGGGATAATAAGCCACTTTTATATGCAATCCAGGCTTTTGAAGAGAGGGAGCATAAACAGCTGGTTAAAATATATTGCTGAATAAATCCTAAAAACAGACTCACATGTGATGTGTATTTTTCCTGATATAGTCTGTAGGCATCATCATTGTTCATCTTTTTCACTGGTTTTAAAAAAGCTAACTAAAGATTGCAAAAATCGGCAATATCGTAGAATCGCAATTTAAATCGTATCGGCACCTAAAAAATCGTAAAAAATCGAATCGGGAGAAAAGTGAATCGTCCCAGCCCTATTTAAGATTAGATTAGATTAGATTAGAAAATCTTTATTGTCCCCGAGGGGCAATTTGTTTTGCAGCTGTAGTACATACATCAACAGAAACAAGCAAACAACGAGAAAGAAAAAGAAAAAAAGAAAAAACATACATGTATAGGTTAGTCTGACTAACTCATGGATTACATCATGGACAGTAAGTTAAAAAGTAAGAATAAATAGATAAAATAGATAAAAACAACACTGTATAATTAAGAACAATATGCAATGTGTGCGAAAGGCAGCATTTGTCTATATTGTCTATATTATTTAACAGGCCCAACAAACATAGTTTAATTTAATTTATGCAATGGTATCAAAAATACCTATAACTTATTTAAAAAACTAACAGCTGATGGGACAAATGACCTCAGGTATCTATTACATTTTGCCTTCCTAACATAAGCAAATCTCCTCCCTGTCGGCAAGAGCCTAAACTCTGCATGCAGGGGGTGCCGTGGGTCCTCCAGGATAATTTTTGCCTTCTTAGCAGCTCTTACTTGAAAAACATGGTTAAGATCATTCAAGTCTATGCCAACAATCTTCCTGCAAAGTTTGACAATATTTCCCAGCTTGTTTTTGTTTGCAATGCTAAGGTTACCAAACCAGCAGATCATTGCAAAGGTTAAAATGGACTCAACAAAGCATGAGTAAAACATTTTTAAAAGAGATTTATCAACATTAAATCCCCTTAACTTCCTCAGGAAGAACAGTCTCTGGTTGGCCTTTTTACAGATAGCATCGGTGTTAGCATCAAAAGTAAGTTTTTTATCAAGGATGGTTCCTAGATATTTATATTCTGTCACAGTCTCCACAGCTGCCCCATTGATAAATGTTGGTACAGTGGCAGGTGGATTTCTGCGAAAGTCAATCAGCATTTCTTTCGTCTTAGAGACATTGAGATGCAAGTAGGAGTCATCACACCATTGAACAAAATTGTCCAAGACAGGGCCATGGCCCACCTCATGGTCCTGCAGAAGGCTGACTACAACAGAGTCGTCTGCAAATTTAACAATGACCCTTGACTCAAATCGGCTCTGACAATTATTAGTGTAGAGCATGAACAATAGGGGTGACAAAACACACCCTTGAGGTGAACCTGTTGAACACAACAGTGGGCTGGAGAAAGTGTCATTAACGCGGGTTCTCTGTGACCTGGCCGTTAGAAAATCGACTAGCCAGCATACAGTGCCAGAGTCAAAAACTGACATTTCAAGCAGCCTCTGAGCTAAGATATGAGGCTGCATACAATTGAAGGCTGATGCAAAATCAACGAAGCACAAACGTGCATGAGTTTTCAGGCCCTCCAAATGTCCAGTGACGAGATTCAGCAGTGTTGCAATGGCATCGTCTACCCCCTTCCTAGACTGATAAGCAAATTGGAAAGGGTCGATTATGCTCTGAGACATGTTCAGTATATTACTTTTCACAATACGCTCAAAAGCTTTCATCACGAGAGATGTGAGCGCCACAGGGCGGTAATCATTCAACACCTTTGGGGATTTGACCTTCGCTACTGGCACCAGAGTGGATTCTTTCCACAATGCAGGAACCTTTATCTGCAATAAGGAAAGCTGGATGTTCTCAAATGTACTCAGATGTTTCTCAGATGTTCATCAGGTGTTCCTAAAGTGTTCTCAGATGTTCCTCAGGTGTTTTCAGGTGTTCCTAAGATGTTCCTCAGGTGCTCTCAGATGTTCCTCAGGTGTTCCCCAGATGTTCTTGGGTGTTCTCAGATGTTCCTCAGATGTTCCTGAGATGTTCCTCAGGTGTTCTCAGATGTTCCTCAGGTGCTCTCAGATTTTCCTCAGGTGTTCTCAGGTGTTCCTCAGATGTTCCTCAAGTGTTTTCAGGTGTTCCTCAGATGTCCCTCAGGTGCTCTCAGATGTTCCTCAGGTGTTCCTCAGATGTTCCTCAGGTGTTCTCAGATGTTCCTCAGGTGTTCCTCAGATGTTCTCAGATGTTCCTCAGGTGTTCTCAGATGTTACTCAGATGTTCCTTAGATGTTCCTTGCATGTTCTCAGATGTTCCTCAGGTGTTCTCAGATGTTCCTCAGGTGCTCTCAGATGTCCCTCAGGTGTTCCTCAGATGTTCTCAGGTGTTCTCAGATGTTTCTCAGATGTTCCTTAGATGTTCCTCAGGTGTTCTCAGATGTTCCTCAGGTGCTCTCAGATGTTCCTCAGGTGTTCCTCAGATGTTCCTCAGATAGTTATCAGATGTTCCTCAGGTGTTCCTCAGGTGTTCCTCAGATGTTCTAATGTGTTCTCAGATGTTCCTCAGATGTTCTCAGATGTTCCTCAGGTGATCCTCAGGTGTTCCTCAGGTGCTCTCAGATGTTCCTCAGGTGCTCTCAGATGTTCCTCAGGTGTTCCTCAGATAGTTCTCAGATGTTCCTCAGGTGTTCCTCAGATGTTCCTCAGGTGTTCCTCAGATGTTCTAATGTGTTCTCAGATGTTCCTCAGATGTTCCTCAGGTGATCCTCAGGTGTTCCTCAGGTGCTCTCAGATGTTCCTCAGGTGTTCCTCAGGTGTTCTCAGAAGTTCCTCAGGTGTTCCTCAGATGTTCCTCAGGAGTTCTCAGATGTTCCTCAGGTGTTCCTCAGATGTTCTCAGGTGTTCTCAGATGTTCCTCCGGTGTTCCTCAGATGTTCTAAGGTGTTCTCAGATGTTCCTCAGATGTTCTCAGATGTTCCTCAGATGTTCCTTAGATGTTCCTCAGGTGTTCTCAGATGTTCCTCAGGTGCTCTCAGATGTTTCTCAGGTGTTCCTCAGATGTTCCTCAGATGTTCTCAGGTGTTCTCAGATAGTTCTCAGATGTTCCTCAGATGTTCCTCAGGTATTCCTCAGATGTTCTCAGGTGTTCTCAGATGTTCCTCAGGTGATCCTCAGATGTTCCTCAGATGTTCCTCAGATGTTCCTCAGATGTTCCTTGCATGTTCCTTGCATGTTTCAGACGGTGTTGAAGGAGGGCACCCTGCTCAAACAGACGAGCTCCTTCCAGCGCTGGAAGAGAAGATACTTCAAACTGAGGGGCAGGACACTGTACTACGCCCAGACCGCCAAGGTAAGCCCTGCCCCTTCACACCTGTCCCAGCCTGAGTTAGCAGTTAGCTTGGCACTTGGTGAGAAGGTGTGGCTGTGTGACATCACAGTGTGGGCGTGGTCTCAGCAGAATAAGCAGGTGTATGTTTGTGTCCTCAGTCCATCATCTTCGATGAGGTCGATCTGACGGACGCCAGCGTGGCCGAGTCCAGCACCAAGAACGTCAATAACAGCTTCACCGTAAGTCCCGCCCCTGCCCTTATATCCCGCCCTCACCTGTAAGTCCCGCCCTCACCCGTAAGTTCTGCCCCCGCCAACATTGCGTCATATATGTTTATATAAATATAGATGCTGTATTTTATACTTTATATGATCAACACTGTAGCACGGCTCATATCCGTGTGGGATTGACAAAGGTTTATTATGTTCTGTTATAACGTTTAAATAACGTGATGGTCGTTAGCATTAGCATGACGGACAGAAACATGGCGACTGATCAGGACTAAAATAACGTTTATCTACGATGGTCGTTAGCGTTAGCATGACGGACAAACATGGCGACGGATCAGGATTAGCTAAACCTACCTGACATGCTAACAAATGTGCCTCCACATTCATGAAATCAAATCACAGCTAACTTCATGTTGGATTAATCCTGTCTTAATCCCACTTTAATCCTTATTTATATCCGTCTTAATCCCGTTTTAAGACCATTTTAATAGCAGTTCAATCCAACCTTAGTCCCCTTTAATCTGACGTTATCCCAGTTTAATCCCGACTTAATCCTGGCTTTATCCCAGATCCAGGTTTAGTGAAACCGTCTCTGGGTCTGCAAGCCCTTTGTTTGAGTTAATGTCTGTCAGTCTGTGATCAGTCAATCTGTCTGTGATCAGTCTGTCTAACGGTCAGTCTGTCTAACGGTCAGTCTGTAATCAGTCTGTCTAACGGTCAGTCAGTCTGTAATCAGTCTGTCTAACAGTCAGTCTGTAATCAGTCTGTCTAACGGTCAGTCAGTCTGTAATCAGTCTGTCTAACGATCGGTCTGTCTAACGGTCAGTCTGTAATCAGTCTGTCTAACGGTCAGTCAGTCTGTAATCAGTCTGTCTAACAGTCAGTCTGTAATCAGTCTGTCTAACGGTCAGTCAGTCTGTAATCAGTCTAACGGTCACACTGTTTGTAATCAGTCTGTGTAACGGTCGGTCCATCTGTAATCAGTCTGTCTAACGGTCAGTCAGTAATCAGTCTGTCTAACGGTCAGTCTGTCTGTAATCTGTCTAACGGTCAGTCTGTCTGTAATCTGTCTAACGGTCAGTCTGTCTGTAATCAGTCTGTCTAACGGTCGGTCTGTAATCAGTCTGTCTAACGGTCAGTCTGTGTAACGGTCAGTCCGTCTAACGGTCAGTCTGTCTAACGGTCGGTCTTGTCTGGTTCTAGGTGATCACCCCCTGTAGGCGCCTCACTCTGTGTGCTGACAACAGGAAGGAGATGGAGGAGTGGATGGCGGCTCTGCGCAGCGTCCAGAACAGACAGAACTATGAGGTCAGTCTACGCAGACCACCAGACCAGTTTGTTTGGTCCATCAGGTACCTGTCAGTCCAGGTGTGAGACCACCTGTACAAAGGTCACCTGCAGTCAGGATGACCTTTAGGCCCCTGTAAGAAAGTTACAGTCATTACACCGCCGTTCATCACCAGAAGGGGGCAGACTGTCCCTCTGAGCCGCAGGAGAGAACCGAAGAAGAAGATACCTGTCCACTCTGATGATGGAGAACGTGCCGCTACGTCACTCTAATGCAGGAGAACGTGCCTCTACGTCACTCTAATGCAGGAGAACATGCCTGTTTGTCACTCTGATGCAGGAGAACGTGCCTCTACGTCACTCTGATGGTGGAGAACGTGCCTGTACGTCACTCTGATGCTTTAGAACATGCCTGTATGTCACTCTGATGCTTTAGAACATGCCTGTATGTCACTCTGATGCAGGAGAACGTGCCTCTACGTCACTCTGATGGTGGAGAACGTGCCTGTACGTCACTCTGATGCTTTAGAACGTGCCTGTACGTCACTCTGATGCTTTAGAACATGCCTGTATGTCACTCTGATGCTTTAGAACATGCCTGTATGTCACTCTGATGCAGGAGAACGTGCCTGTACGTCGTTCTGATACAGGAGAACGTGCCTGTATGTCACTCTGATGATGGAGAACGTACCTGTGCATTTCACTGATGCAGGAGAACATGTGTTGATTAGTTAATTACACTTTATTGATGTTTATTATTTTATTGATTAGTTAATTACACTTTATTGGTGTTTATTATTTTATTGATAAGTTAATTACACTTTATTGATGTTTATTATTTTGTTGATTAGTTAATTACACTTTATTGATGTTTATTATTTTGTTGATTTGCTGCTGTGTCAGTCCTGTATGTGTTGACCCTCTGCTTATGTCTCAGTCAACGCAGTACAGCATGGACCACTTCAGCGGGATGCACAACTGGTACGCCTGCTCGCACGCTAGGCCCACCTACTGCAACGTGTGCCGCGAGGCACTATCTGGGGTCACGTCCCACGGCCTATCCTGTGAAGGTAGGCTGTAGGCCGACTGTAGGTGGGCTGTAGATAAAGTCTAGGTGGGCTCTCTGCAGATTTTAGCTGTAGGTTCACTGTAGGCAGGCTGTAGGCTGACTGTAGGTGGGCTGTAGATACATTGTAGGCAGGCTTTAGGCTGTAGGTACACTGGAGGCAGGTTGTAGGCTGACTGTAGGTGGGCTGTAGATACATTGTAGGAAGGCTTTAGGCTGTAGGTACACTGGAGGCAGGCTGTAGGCTGACTAGGCAGGCTGTAGGCTGACTGTAGGTGGATTTTAGGTGGGCTGGTAGGTCCACTGTAGGCAGACCGTAGATACACTGTAGGCGGGCTGTAGATAAAGTCTAGGTGGGCTGTAAGTACAGTGTAGGCTGACTGTAGGTGGGTTGTAGATACACTGTAGGCGGGCTGTAGACAAAGTTTAGGTGGGCTGTAGGTACAGTGTAGGCAGGCTGTAGGTACACTGGTAGCAGGCTGTAGGTTGACTGTAGGTGGGCTGTAGATACACTGTAGGCGGGCTGTAGACAAAGTTTAGGTGGGCTGTAGGTACAGTGTAGGCAGGCTGTAGGTACACTGGTAGCAGGCTGTAGATTGACTGTAGGTGGGCTGTAGATACACTGTAGGCGGGCTGTAGATAAAGTCTAGGTGGGCTGTAGATGCACTCTAGGCGGGTTGTAGATAAAGTCTAGGTGGGCTGTAGGTACAGTGTAGGCAGGCTGTAGGTACACTGTCGGCAGGCTGTAGGCTGACTGTAGGTGGGCTGTAGGTACACTGTAGGCGGGCTGTAGAAAAGTCTAGGTGGGCTGTAGGTACAGTGTAGGCAGGCTGTAGGTACACTGGTGGCAGGCTGTAGGCTGACTGTAGGTGGGCTGTAGGTACAGTGTAGGCAGGCTGTAGGTACACTGGTGGCAGGCTGTAGGCTGACTGTAGGTGGGCTATAGATACACTGTAGGCGGGCTGTAGATAAAGTCTAGGTGGATTTTAGGTGGGCTGTAGAATACAGGGGGGTAGGAAGGCTGTAGGTAT
The DNA here is from genome assembly GCA_036419115.1 of Scarus forsteni. Classification (NCBI taxonomy): domain Eukaryota; kingdom Metazoa; phylum Chordata; class Actinopteri; order Labriformes; family Labridae; genus Scarus; species Scarus forsteni. The sequence goes on along the minus strand of JAZDUH010000198.1, from coordinate 24,762,550 downwards.
TCAGCCTACCCCCCTGTATTCAGTCTGTATGTGCAGACCTCACTGAGCTGACGTTTGCTTTGATGCTGTCGTTTGACTATTAACTGATAGGTTGATTAATGTGTGGGCATAAGTCCCGCCTAACGCTCTGTCTCTTGTCGTGTCAGTGTGTAAGTTTAAGGCTCATAAGCGCTGTGCCGTCAGAGCCACCAACAACTGCAAGTGGACCACGCTGGCCTCCATTGGGAAGGACATCATCGAGGACGAGGACGGGGTGAGACTCTGATCTCCTGCACTCTGACCGGGACCATGAACGCCTCGCAGTGACCTCTGACCTCTGTCCTCAGGTGTTCATGCCTCACCAGTGGCTGGAGGGGAACCTACCCGTGTCGGCCAAGTGCCACGTGTGCGATAAGACGTGTGGCAGCGTGCTGCGGCTGCAGGACTGGAGGTGCCTGTGGTGCAAAGCCATGGTGAGACCTTCAAAATAAAAGCACAGGCATGTCCGATAGTGAGACCTTCAAAGTAAAAGCATAGGCGTGTCCGATAGTGAGACCTTCAAAGTAAAAGCACAGGCGTGTCCGATAGTGAGACCTTCAAAATAAAAGCACAGGGTGTCCGATAGTGAGACCTTCAAGGTAAAAGCATAGGCGTGTCCGATAGTGAGACCTTCAAAGTAAAAGCACAGGGTGTCCGATAGTGAGACCTTCAAATAAAAGCACAGGCATGTCCGATAGTGAGACCTTCAAAGTAAAAGCATAGGCGTGTCCGATAGTGAGACCTTCAAAGTAAAAGCACAGGCGTGTCCGATAGTGAGACCTTCAAAATAAAAGCACAGGGTGTCCGATAGTGAGACCTTCAAAGTAAAAGCACAGGTGTGTCCGATAGTGAGACCTTCAAAGTAAAAGCACAGGGTGTCTGATAGTGAGACCTTCAAAGTAAAAGCACAGGGTGTCTGATAGTGAGACCTTCAAAGTAAAAGCATAGGCGTGTCCGATAGTGAGACCTTCAAAGTAAAAGCACAAGCGTGTCCGATAGTGAGACCTTCAAAGTAAAAGCACAGGGTGTCTGATAGTGAGACCTTCAAAGTAAAAGCACAGGGTGTCCGATAGTGAGACCTTCAAAGTAAAAGCATAGGCGTGTTTGATAGTGAGACCTTCAAAGTAAAAGCATAGGCGTGTCCGATAGTGAGACCTTCAAAATAAAAGCACAGGGTGTCCGATAGTGAGACCTTCAAAATCAAATTGCCTCAGGTGTGGTACCTGTTCTTATAAAGGTTCCTGCTGTCTGTGTGGTGCTTGCTCAGGTGTGGTACCTGTTCTTATAAAGGTTCCTGCTTTCTGTGTGGTGCTTGCTCAGGTGTGGTACCTGTTCTTATAAAGGTTCCTGCTTTCTGTGTGGTGCTTGCTCAGGTGTGGTACCTGTTCTTATAAAGGTTCCTGCTGTCTGTGTGGTGCTTGCTCAGGTGTGGTACCTGTTCTTATAAAGGTTCCTGCTTTCTGTGTGGTGCTTGCTCAGGTGTGGTACCTGTTCTTATAAAGGTTCCTGCTGTCTGTGCTGCAGGTGCACTCGGCCTGTAAGGACCAGCTGTCCTCCAAGTGTCCTCTGGGTCAGTGTAAGGTGTCCGTCATCCCCCCCACCGCCCTCAACAGCATCGACTCTGACGGTGAGGAGAGGCTCTGCCCCCGTCCTGCCCCGCCCACCTGTGGCACACCTGTCTCACCTGTCTGTGCTCCTGCAGGTTTCTGGAAGGCGTCATGTCCGCCGTCCTGCACCAGCCCGCTGCTCGTCTTCGTCAACTCCAAGAGCGGAGACAATCAGGGCGTGAAGTTCCTGCGGCGCTTCAAGCAGCTTCTGAACCCGGCCCAGGTGTTCGACCTGATGAACGGAGGACCACACCTGGGGTGAGACCAGCTGATCAGGGCGGAGGCTCTGATTGGACGATAGCCACGTTAAACTTTAATCTGAATAACAATCTGTTAGATATGAAAACAGGCTGGCTGTAGGTGAGGACTGTTTAACCTGTTAGAGCAGATAGGGGAGAGCGGGGCTGTTTGACCCTTTTCCAACCCCCCCCCCCACAGGCTGCGTCTGTTCCAGAAGTTCGACACCTTCAGGATCCTGGTCTGTGGGGGAGACGGCAGCGTGGGCTGGGTGCTGTCTGAGATCGACGCCCTCACGCTGCACAAACAGGTAAGAACTCACCTGCTGCTCCTAATGGGGGGGGGGGGGGGGGGGGGGTCTCACCTGTCTGTGGTCTCACCTGTCCTGGTCTCACCTGTCTGTGGTCTCACCTGTCCTCGTCTCACCTGTCCTCGTCTCACCTGTCCTCGTCTCACCTGTCTGTGGTCTCACCTGTCCTCATCTCACCTGTCTCAGTGCCAGCTCGGCGTGCTGCCTCTGGGCACGGGGAACGACCTGGCACGTGTCCTCGGTTGGGGCTCCGCCTGCGACGACGACACGCAGCTGCCGCAGATCCTGGAGAAGCTGGAGCGAGCCAGCACCAAGATGCTGGACAGGTGAGACAGGTGCACCACACGCTTTGCTCAGGTGAGTCCCGCCTGGCCTACC
>JAZDUH010000198.1:24590000-24752500 GCA_036419115.1 Scarus forsteni | reverse complement strand
GAAAAAAAGGCACAGCACACCAACTTCAAAACCTCATCCCAACTGTGAAATATGATGGAGGGAGCATTATGGTTTGGGGCTGCTTTGCTGCCTCAGGGTCTGGATGGATTGAAAAATGAATTCCAAGTTTATCAAGACATTTTTCAGGAAAACTTCAGACCATCTGTCCACCAACTGAAGCTCAACAGAGGATGGGTGATGCAACAGGACAACAACCCAAAGCATAGAAGTAAATCAACAATGGAACGGCTTCAACAGATGAAAATACGGCTTCTGGAGTGGCCCAGTCAGAGTCCTGACCTCAACCTGATTGAGATGCTGTGGCATGACCTCAAAAGAGCGATTCACACCAGACATCCCAGGAATATTGCTGAACTGAAACAGTTTTGTTCAGAAGAATGGTCCAAAACTCCTCCTGACCGTTGAGCAGGTCTGATCTACAACTACAGGAAACGTTTGGTTGAGCTTATTGCTGCCAAAGGAGGGTCAACCAGTTATTAAATCCAAAGGGTAACATACTTTTCATGCAGCTGTAGATCCAGTGTAGGCAGAGCGGGGCTGTGGAGTCAGGTGTTATACTTCTTTAGGTGATGACATCATCATGTCTACCTGTGCAGGTCTCAGAGGAATCTCAGGCTCCCTGTCCAGCAGCTCTGTGATCAGCCGGCTCCTCGTCAACGCCGACCCCTTTACCTGTGACCCCGACAACATGTGAGTCCACCTGTCTGTACACCTGTCTGTCAAACGTTCAGGTGATCAGGTGTACCTATGCTCAGGTGATCAGCTTACCCAGATGATCAGCTTACCTGTGCTCAGGTGATCAGCTTACTTGTGCCCAGGTGATCAGCTTACCCAGGTGATCAGCTTACCTGTGCCCAGTTGATCAGCTTACCCGTGCCCAGGTGATCAGGCGTACCTGTGCCCAGGTGATCAGCTTACCCAGGTGATCAGCTTACCTTTGCCCAGGTGATCAGCTTACCCAGGTGATCAGGCGTACCTGTGCCCAGGTGATCAGCTTACCCAGGTGAACAGCTTACCTGTGCCCAGGTGATCAGCTTACCTGTGCCCAGGTGATCAGCTTACCCAGGTGAACAGCTTACCTGTGCCCAGGTGAACAGCTTACCTGTGCCCAGGTGATCAGCTTACCCAGGTGAACAGCGTACCTGTGCCCAGGTGATCAGCTTACCTGTGCCCAGGTGATCAGCTTACCCAGGTGAACAGCTTACCTGTGCCCAGGTGATCAGCTTACCTGTGCCCAGGTGATCAGCTTACCCAGGTGAACAGCTTACCTGTGCCCAGGTGAACAGCTTACCCAGGTGAACAGCTTACCTGTGCCCAGGTGATCAGCTTACCTGTGCTCCGTTTCAGGGACTGCTTCACGGAGAAGTGCGTCATGAATAATTACTTCGGCATCGGCCTGGACGCCAAGATCTCTCTGGACTTCAACAACAAGAGGGACGAGCACCCGGAGAAGTGCAGGTACACCTGAAGGCTGCAGGTGTGCTCACCTGGATGGACTTCACAGGGTTAAAGAAGAGGAGATCCTTACCTTCTCTTGACCTTTGACCTCTGTTTGCTTCACCTGCAGGAGTCGCACCAAGAACATGATGTGGTACGGCGTCCTGGGAACCAAAGAGCTGCTGCACAGGACCTACAAGAACCTGGAGCAGAGGGTGCTGCTGGAGGTGAGACAGGAAGCTGCAGGTACACCTGAGGGGAGGCCACGGCCCACACCTGAGGCATGATGAAACACACTGGACGGTGTGGACCCTCACTCCTTTAAGTCCTTTAAGTCCTCTGACTGAGACAGAAGGACAGGTGAGATAGGAGAGACAGGACGACAGGTGAGACAGGAGGACAGGTGAGACAGGAGAGACTGATGAGAGAGGAGGACAGGTGAGACAGGAGGACAGGTGAGACAGGAGAGACTGATGAGAGAGGAGGACAGGTGAGACAGGAGGACAGGTGAGACAAGAGAGACAGGACAGACAGGTGAGACAGGAGAGACAGGTGAGACATTAGAGAGAGTCACCTCCTGTTCCAGCGCGGTTACTGCGTCCGACTGCTCGTTAACCGCTCTCTCCAGGCTAGCGACTAAGACAGGAGAGAGAGGTGAGACAGGAGAGACAGGAGAACAGGTGAGACAGGAGAGACAGGTGAGAGAGCAGGACAGGTGAGACAGGAGGACAGGTGAGACAGGAGGACAGGAGAGACAGGTGAGACAGGAGGACAGGTGAGACAGTTGAGAGCGGAGGACAGGTGAGACAGGAGAGACAGGTGAGAGTGTTGGATGTCCTGGTGTTGGGGGTTCGAGGCCCTGTCTATCTTGAGGTGCAGGTTTGACCGGCTGCAGGTCATTGATCAGGTGTTGACTGTCAGGACTGTTATAACAGTCTAAAGAAGAGCAGAGACACACAGGTGTGCTGCAGAGACACACAGGTGTGCTGCAGAGACACACAGGTGTGCTGCAGGTGAGCTTCTCTAACAGTTGATCTCCTGTGACAGTGTGACGGGCGGCCCATCCCTCTGCCCAGCCTGCAGGGCATCGCCGTGCTCAACATCCCGAGCTATGCCGGAGGAACCAACTTCTGGGGAGGAACCAAGGAGGACGACGTAAGAGTCCACTGACTGACTGTTTGTCCACTGACTGTTTGTCCACTGACTGTCTGTTTGTCCACTGACTGTCTGTTTGTCCACTGTCTGTTTGTCCACTGTTTGTCCACTGACTGTTTGTCCACTGACTGACTGTTTGTCCACTGACTGTCTGTTTGTCCACTGACTGTTTGTCCACTAACTGTTTGTCCACTGACTGTTTGTCCACTGTCTGTTTGTCCACTGTCTGTTTGCCCACTGACTGTCTGTTTGTCCACTGACTGTTTGTCCACTGACTGTTTGTCCACTGACTGTCTGTCCGTCCACTGACTGTTTGTCCACTGACTGACTGTTTGTCCACTGACTGTTTCTCCACTGACTGTTTGTCCACTGACCGTTTGTCCACTGACTGTTTGTCCACTGACTGACTGTTCGTCCGCTGACTGTTTGTCCACTGACTGTTTGTCCACTGACTGACTGTTTGTCCACTGACTGTCTGATTGTCCACTGACTGTTTGTCCACTGACTGACTGTTTGTCCACTGACTGTCTGTTTGTCCACTGACTGTTTGTCCGCTGTCTGTTTGTCCACTGACTGTCTGTTTGTCCACTGACTGTTTGTCCACTTATTGTTTGTCCACTGACTGTCTGTTTGTCCACTGACTGTTTGTCCACTGACTGTCTGTTTGTCTTACTGACTGTTTGTCCGTCAGACCTTCACAGCTCCCTCCTTCGATGATAAGATCCTGGAGGTGGTTGCGGTCTTCGGCAGTATGCAGATGGCCGTGTCTCGAGTCATCAACCTGCAGCACCATCGAATCGCACAGGTACATCTGTCTGTCTGTCCCTCCACCTGTCTGTATGTCTGTCCGTCTGTCTGTCTGTTTGTCTGTCCATCTGTCTGTCCGTCTGTCCATAGCTGCCTGTCTCACCCCTCTCTGTCTCTCTGCCTCAGTGTCGGACAGTGAAGATCACCATCCTGGGTGATGAGGGCGTCCCGGTGCAGGTGGATGGAGAGGCGTGGGTCCAACCTCCAGGATACATCAAGATCCTCCACAAGAACCGAACGCAGACTCTGACCAGAGACAGGGTGAGGACAGCAGGAACAACTGCGAGACTAAAGACTGAAGCTCCATCCTGGGACAGTGGACACAGACACAGACCACCACATCAGTCCACACACATGTCCACTCTTATGTCCACTCTCATGTCCACTCTCATGTTCACATACATGTCCACTCTAATGTCCACATACATGTCCACTCTCATGTCCACACACATGTCCACTGTCATGTCCACTCTCGTGTCCACACACATGTCCACTCTCGTGTCCACACACATGTCCACTCTAATGTCCACACACATGTCCACTCTTATGTCCACACACATGTCCATTCTAATGTCCACACACATGTCCACACATATGTCCACTCTAATGTCCACACATATGTCCACTCTCATGTTCACACACATATCCACTCTAATGTCCACTCACATGTCCACTCTAATGTCCACACACATGTCCACTGTCATGCCCACACACATGTCCACTCTAATGTCCACACACATTTCCACTCTCGTGTCCACACACATGTCCACTCTAATGTCCAAACACATGTCCACTCATGTCCACACACATGTCCACTCTAATGTCCACACGCATGTCCACTCTAATGTCCACACACATGTCCACTCTCATGTCCACACACATGTCCACTCTCATGTCCACACAAATGTCCACTCTAATGTCCACACACATGTCCACTCTCATGTCCACACACATGTCCACTCTCGTGTCCACTGTCATGTCCACTCTGTCCTGTCTTGCGTCCACTCTGTCAATCAGTCTTTATTTGTATAGCGCCAAATCATAACAGGTGTTATCTCAAGACACTTTACAATAGAGCATAAAGCTCTTCATTTTATGGATACACATATATGCATAGATACATATATACATATAAAATACACATATACATATATATACAAATATATACATCCAACACCAACATGAATCCAAATAGCCAATCATGAATCCCTCCATCATGGCTCAAGAAAAAACCTTCTGTTAAGCAGCAGGAAATCTTGAATGTGGATCCCAGTCTCATGATGAACAGCAAATCCACACCATGCTGTGTTGGTGTGAGGGTGAAGGAAGGGAGGTAAGAGGAGACAAGTGGACTAAAGTGAGGACTAAAGTTAGGGACAGATCCATGTACCATAGACCTGTCGTCTGATTTATTAGAGGTTAGCCTCTTTAGATGCTACATCTCATTTTCAGGGTTATCATTTTATAGAAGTATAATCTTAGATATTCTTACTGAAAATAAGAATTTATGGTAGTGACGAACTCATGGGTGCCCAGACCACAAGTGCATCCCAACCATATTTGTCTCCGTTAAATATAAATGTGTTAAAGGCCTCTTGAGATGTGACATCCCATTTTCAGAGGGACTTCATGACAATGTGGTAATAAAAAATAGATACTGTAGGTGTAACGATCATGGATATGGAGATCATGCTAATAACTACATGAACAGCTATAATGATAATGGGAATGGAGTGTTCCTAATAAAATGGCCAACTATGTGTCATGTTTATAACTGTAGTTTTGAGGCTTCATGGCTCCACAGCAGCAGGCAGTCTCCACCAAGGATCCCAGGCTACCTACAAGACAAGAGCCAGAGACGAGTACAGGAGAGTCATGCCCACTCTCGTGTCCACTCACATGTCCACTCTTGTTGTGTCTTGTGTCCACTCTTGTTCCGTCTTGTGTCCACTGTCATGTCCATTCTCATGTCCACTCTTGTCCTGTCCTGTCCTGTGTCCACTCTCATGTCCACTCTAATGTCCACTCTTGTCCTGTCTTGTGTCCACTGTCGTGTCCACTCTCATGTCCACTTTAATGTCCACTCTCATGTCCACACTCGTGTCCACTTAAATGTCCACTCTTGTGTCCATTCTCACGTCCACTCTCATGTTCACTCTTGTCCTGTCTTGTGTCCACTCTCATGTCCACTCTTGTCCTGTCTTGTGACCTCTCTCATGTCCACTCTCATTTCTACTCTAATGTCCACTCTCTTGTCCACTCTCATGTCCACTCTCATGTCCACTCTTGTCCTGTCTTGTGTCCACTCTCGTGTCCACTCTGATGTCCACTCTAGCGCCACTCTTGTCCTGTCTTGTGTCCACTATCGTGTCCACTCTCATGTCCACTCTCGTGTCCACTCTCGTGTCCACTCTCATGTCCACTCTTGTGTCCACTCTCGTGTCAACTCTCATGTCCACTCTCATGTCTACTCTCATGTCAACTCTCATGCCAACTCTCATGTCCACTCTCGTGTCCACTCTTGTCCTGTCTTGTGTCCACTCTCATGTCCACTCTCGTGTCCACTCTTGTGTCCACTCCCGTGTCCACTATCATGTCTACTCTCATGTCAACTCTCATGCCAACTCTCATGTCCACTCTCATGTCCACTCTGGTCGTGTCTTGTGTCCAGGCGTTTGAGAGCACGCTGAAGTCGTGGGAGGACAAACAGAAGGTGGACCTTCCCCGCTCGCCCCCGTCCCAGACCCAGCAGCCCGCGCTGTCGTCCCAGCCTGAGATCGTCTCCGAGGACGAGGCGTTACTCGCCACAGAGTTTGGACAGGCTGCAGGTGCTCTCATACACAGGTGAGAAAATAAACATCAGCAAAATAAACGATCAAAATCAACAAAAACAAACATGAATGAACATAAAGTAAACAAAGAAGCATAAGATAGAAATGTAAATGTGAACAATGTAGATAAGCAAACAATTTAACTTAACAATATAAACAAACACTGGAATTAAACTAAGTAAATAAGCATAAACAAAAGAAATAAACAATTAAAATGAACAATAAAACTTAAATGCACGTATACAATATGAATAAACAAACAAGCTAAATAATGTGAACAATATAAACCAACAAGATAAACATTGTTAATAAACATTTTACTTACACTCTTGTGTTGTTGATAAAATCACATGATGTACAACAGGGTCCTTAAATGCATCGTCCCCACCATTAGACTCCACCTCTGTCGACGCTACAAGAAGTAGATCATAGTCTACAGCAGGGGGCGCTGTGACGAAGAATCAGAGCTTCTGATAGACGCTGTCGTTGAAAGGGAGCCGAGTGCTCAGTATGCTAGCTCTGAAAATGAGTATTTAAAGTCTGAGTATTTAAAGTCTGAGTATTTAAAGTCTGAGTATTTGTCAGACATTAAAGAGAGAAAATAATCATAATAAACGTAGATAATAAAGTTAGCCTGGCTTGTGCGCGGTCAGTCTGACTTTTGGTCACGCGTTGTCGTTCTGGTTTCAGTATCCGGGAGATCGCTCAGTCCCACCACAGTCTGGAGCAGGAGCTCGCTCATGCTGTCAACGCCAGCTCCAAGGCCATGGACGTAGTCTACTCCAACACCTCAGGGGTAAGACCAGGACGGGGCTCTGCCCTCTGCTCACTCTGTTTCTATGATCGGGCTTTTATTTTGAAGGAGCTCAGAGTCCTAACAGATCAGGACGAGGCTCTGCTGCCCTCTGCTCACTCTGTTTCTATGATCGGGCTTTTATTTTGAAGGAGCTCAGAGTCCTAACAGATCAGGATTTAGGCTCTGCTGCCCTCTGCTCACTCTTAAGGTTTCTAAGGATCGGCTTTATTTTTGAAGGAGCTCAGAGTCCTAACAGATCAGGACGAGGCTCTGCTGCCCTCTGCTCACTCTGTTTCTATGATCGGGCTTTTATTTTGAAGGAGCTCAGAGTCCTAACAGATCAGGACGAGGCTCTGCTGCCCTCTGCTCACTCTGTTTCTATGATCGGGCTTTTATTTTGAAGGAGCTCAGAGTCCTAACAGATCAGGACGGGGCTCTGCCCTCTGCTCACTCTGTTTCTATGATCGGGCTTTTATTTTGAAGGAGCTCAGAGTAACACGTCCGTCTGTCTGCAGGCCCTGAGCTGCTCTGTGGTCCTTCAGATGGTCGTTAATGTCAAAGCTCTGCTCAGTGAGACGGAGCTGCTGCTGGCAGGAAAGATGTCCATGGTAAGTGTCTGTCTGTCTGTCCATCAGACTGTCTGTCCGTCTGTCTGTCTGTCTGTCTGTCTGTCTCTCCATCAGACTATCTGTCCGTCCATCAGACTGTCTGTCTGTCTGTCCATCAGACTATCTGTCCGTCTGTCTGTCTGTCTGTCTGTCTGTCTGTCAGATGGACGGACAGACGTCAGCGTCACGGCTAAATCAACCAATTTGCAAATGCTTTGTCAGAAACCTCAGAGACGAAGTTTAATGAAGATTATATGCATCAATGTAACATCTCTTCAGTCTGATGCTCCTTTTTTTTGGGATACCAAATTATCGCGTTAATTGAGTTTAATTAGTAACAGTCATGATTAGTGTGTTTTTTTAATTGTTAATCAAACTTCGCTCTTTTGTTATCTTCAGAGGGCAGAACCTTAAAATACCAGAGCAGCTGCTGATTGGACGATCAGTCGGCTCGTCACACTCTTCACAGACCAATCACATCAAGCCACAGTATGACGTAGCAGCTCCACCCTGTTGTTAGCCGTTAGCTTAAACTACGAGTACGTCAGTCCTTGGATAATCGTCTCACATTAACTGATGCCACTCAGATGTGTCATCTGCCACATGTGACATGAATCTCAAAGACAAAACCACCAAGTTCTCCTGTAAACTTCTGAGGAGAGCAGATTTGATATCGTAGGGTAACCATGACTACGGCTCGGCGTGGTTAGCGTAGCATTTCCGCGTCTCTCTCAGCAGTGATCTCCGGTCAGGAGAAGAGTAAAATCCTGATTTCATAAGAAAGCTTTGGTGACGTTCTGTTCTCCTCTTTTAAAGTCCATTTCTGATCAAACTGCAGATCTTTCTGAACCACAGAGATCACTTTTACACGCCGCTGTTGTTTACAAACATGCAGTCACTTCCTGTTGTCGTAGCTCCGCCTCTGTCCCCTGATTGGCCCGTTAAAGCTGGAGAGTTTTTGTGCATTGGGCTTCTTGTGTTTCAGTTTTTTGGGGGGTGGAGAACAATCTTTAGATCAGCCACAATAATCTGATGAGTTTAAATAAAAAACCTCAGGTCGAGGCTTTTTCAGTGAGTTTATAAAGAGATTAAAAATGGATTAATTAGATTAATTACAGGTCATAATTATTTAATAGCTCAGTTTTTTAATCCACTGACAGCTCGACTTTCATTGGCCTATCAGCTCAGGTGCTGTCTGTGTGATGCTCTGTGTGTCTGTCCTGTGATTGGCAGCAGCTGGACCCTCCCCAGCAGGAGCAGCTGAACGGCGCCCTGAGCTCCGTGGCGCTGCAGCTCCGGCGTCTGGCCGACGTCCCGTGGCTGTTTTCCGTCATCGAGCCGTCGGAGCACGAGGTGAGCCCGCCGCACGTGACCTCGTGACCCTGCCGTGGTCTGTGCATGAGGGGTAACGACCTCAGGAGTGACGACCTCCCAGAACAGACGACCAAGTAAGATTGATGATTAATGACCTTTGACCTCCTGGTCACCCCTCTGTGTCCTCAGGGTCATCTGACGGATTTCTCCAAGAGGGGTCGGAGTGCAAAGTTCAGACTGGTCCCAAAGTTCAAGAAGGAGAAAAACAACAAGAACAAGGAAACCTGTGCCACGCTGTCCCTGCCAGGTGAGCTCTGCCCCCCCAGCTCTAACAGGGGCACCTCCCCTGGTGGCACCTGCACCTCCCCTGGTGGTGTTAGCATCTCATCTCGTGGCGTATACACCTTGAAGACGTGTTACAGGGTTAATTGGTACACAGGTGGGGCTTAATGTAAACATGAAGGTGGAGCTGTGATCAGCTGGTTGGACTTGTTCCTCTTCTCAGTGCTCAGCTCACCTTAAAGTGGTTAGCTACTGTGGTTAGACGCTGGGCCTTCACAAGTAAGGCTGTGACTTTTCCAAAAAGTCGAAGTCGAACGGTTTTCTGACATGCCCCCAAATAATCCCCCCCCCCTCCCGTAAGACAGAGGGACAGAGACTATCCGCCCTTTCGGTAAAGACCCTGCCTGTTAAACTCTTGACGAAGCTCCGCTGCACTCGGCCGTAGAGCTTGGATGAAAAGCTGGCGGCTGGGCGCGCACATATAAGAGGACGAGTGACTAAACTGTATTTCACGGAACACACAGCCTGGTCTTTGAATTTAAGTTTGACATCAACGGTGTAGAACCAAAACTACTTCCACACAGCTCTCCTCAGAACAGTTAGAGCTGTTTATGCCTCCACTCGGAGCGGAAACTCTTTGTTTACTGAGGTCAAGAGAGCAGCAGATGTGACTGAGGGTCAAGCTGCGCTCACAGCGCCCTCTGCTGGACAGAACGGTCCACTGCTCCAGACCTGATGTACCGCTACACTCAGTACTTTACATTCAAATATTTACTATTCGGTTAAAGATATTTATCCCCATATTCGATCGGTTATTTGAAGATAAAGTGACAGCCTCATTCATAAGGTCTGGATAATCGATGGTAGAGCCACTGATTGGTCACAGAGACCCTGAACACCTCTGAATGATCAGGGTCATGTCCCTAACCTTTGACCTCACTGATAATCTGGAGATGTATGCGTCGGTCCAGGTGACATAGCTCCACTGTGAGGTGGGGCGCCACCTGAGGAGTCTGCAGCCCGCACTGAGTTGTGATTGGATCTCCTGATCATGGGCTGTAACTCACACCTGTTGGGTTTTTCTGTCCATCTGACTTCCTGTCTGTCTGGCTTCCTGTCTATCTGACTTCCTGTCTGTCTATCTGACTTCCTGTCTGTCTATCTGACTTCCTGTCTGTCTATCTGACTTCCTGTCTCTCTATCTGACTTCCTGTCTGTCTATCTGACTTCCTGTCTGTCTATCTGACTTCCTGTCTGTCTATCTGACTTCCTGTCTATCTGACTTCCTGTCTGTCTATCTGACTTCCTGTCTGTCTATCTGACTTCCTGTCTGTGGGTGTGTCAGTCCATCAGTGGGGGACGGAGGAGGTGGGGGCGTGGCTGGACTTCCTGTGCCTCTCTGAGTATAAAGACATCTTCACTGGGCATGACGTCCGCGGGGCTGAGCTCGTCCACCTAGAACGGAGGGACCTGAAGGTATCACTGTTAGCTCTGAGCGCTAACCACTAACTAATAATGACTCACAGCTAACAGCTAATGCTAACTAACTTGAGTAATGGGGCTGGGACAGTTGCTAATAAAGATAGTATGATAATAATGCTAACAAGTGCTAACGAGTGCTGACTTGTCAGGACCTGGGCGTGACGAAGGTGGGCCACATGAAGAGGATCCTCCAGGGAATACGGGAGCTGAACCGGAACAGCAGCGCCAGCGAGGCCTGACCAGGTGACACTGTTAGCTGATAGTAGACACAACCTTTAAACTGTACCAGGCCTATGATGCTTCTGTTTGTTAGCCATAAGGAGTTAAAGATCTCTGTTTGACCTTTGACCCCACCTCTCTGTCATCCAGGTGTCAGCTGTTCTTTGACCTCTGGCCCCAGATTTAACCACAGACCGTGACATCACAACAGACGCTGGCTGTGACTGGAGGAGGGCCTCACAGTGCCTCAGATAACCAATCAGTTTCATCAGTGCCTTCACCTGTGACCGTCCAATCACGACCAGGAGCAGCTGACCTTTGACCTTTTAATCTGCCAAACAGATGGGGGGGCGTGTCCCCGCTGATGGACCAATCAGAGTGCATTCTGAACTGTTTTATATAGATAATAGTTTTATTTTTAAACCTCTGTTGTTTAATGTCTTATTTTGAAATATTGGAAGGGATGACAGGAAGGTGACTTCCTGTCTGATGTCACTTCCTGTGTGATGCCAACTTTGAAGGGACCAATCAGAAAAAGCTCAGTTAAAAACAAAACTAAGCCCCGCCCACTCACAGTGTTGAGGGGTTTGTTTGTTTACACTGTTTACCTGAATCACCAGGTGATGTTTATCTGTGCGTCCCCTCCCCCTCGCCAGCCACGCCCCCAACCAATGAGGAGCTGCCGGGGGGGAGACTGGAACTCGCTGAGTGTTTGTTTGTTTGTAAGTCTGTTTGTTTGTTTACCTGTTTGTTTGTTTGTAAGTCTGTTTGTTTGTTTACCTGTTTGTTTGTGTACCCGTTTGTTTGTTTACCTGTTTGTTTGCCTGTTTGTTTGTTTGCCTGTTTGTTTGTTTACACTGTTTACCTGAATCACCAGGTGATGTTTATCTGTGCGTCCCCCCCCACGCCCCCAACCAATGAGGAGCTTGCCTGTTTGTTTGTTTGTTTGCCTGTTTGTTTGTTTGTTTGCCTGTTTGTTTGTTTGCCTGTTTGTTTGTTTGTTTGCCTGTTTGTTTGTTTGCCTGTTTGTTTGTTTGTTTGTAAGTCTGTTTGTTTGTTTACCTGTTTGTTTGTTTACCTGTTTGTTTGTTTGCCTGTTTGTTTGTTTGTTTGCCTGTTTGTTTGTTTGTTTGTTTGTAAGTCTGTTTGTTTGTTTACCTGTTTGTTTGTTTACCTGTTTGTTTGTTTGCCTGTTTGTTTGTTTGTTTGCCTGTTTGTTTGTTTGTTTGCTTACAGTGTTGCTAACAGTGGTCTTAACTCGGGCTGAGGCTCACCCTCAGTCCTTTATCACGTTACCACAGAAGCTTGGACAGTTTCTTTAATCATATTTCTATAAACAGAGTTTTTGTGTCACATCACAGCTTTAATGAACATGTAAAGATTTAAGATTTCCATCATCAGACGCTGTATATGTATTTACTGTATGCATTTATATAGATATATAGAAATATATAAAAACCATATATAAATCTAAAAAATATATACATGAGTATATTAATGTTTTTAACTATATATATTTAAATATTTGTTTATATTTATATATATATATACAAATTAATATGTTCATGTATGTATATATATATATACATACATTTAAATAAATATATTTGAATATATATATATATATATAGTTAAAACAAATATATTCATATATATATTTTTTATATATTGTTACGTTTATACGTGGGCACGCTCACATATCGAGCGTTAAATCGGTCACACTGGTGAATATCTGACGTCACTGTGCTCAGAGAGATTTTGTATTTTATTAAAAAGTTTTAGGCGGGAAATATTAAACTGAATATTTACCCAGAAGCCTTTGCTCTCAGGATTTCAACACAGAAGAAACCATGGTTTAAAGAAACAGGAGCTGAAAGGACGTGTAGCACGTTTGACATTCAGTCTGATGTTTCTGTTTCTAACATGCTAACGCTGTTAGCATATCGGCTCATCTGTTGACCTTTGACCCTCTGAGTGTGCCTTGCTGTGTTTGTGTTCTGTTGTTGTGTCGCTGCCCCCTGCAGGCCGTCAGTGTAACTACAGAGAATAAACCGCTCTGCCCACTCTCTGTGTCGTCCTTCTCTCTCTGCACCACACCAAAGGTCATCAAGGGTCAGCTGGGGGGGACAGGTGTGATAGGAGCATCAGGTCAAAGGTCAAGGGTGAGCAGGTCTCATGTCTTTGATCTTTTACAGACAGCCTACAGAGTCCAGGATCAGGTCTGTCTCTACATGTCTGCCCTGTGATTGGATCAGGTCTGTCTCTACATGTCCGCCCTGTGATTGGATCAGGTCTGTCTCTACATGTCCGCCCTGTGATTGGATTAGGTCTGTCTCTACATGTCCGCCCTGTGATTGGATCAGGTCTGTCTCTACATGTCCGCCCTGTGATTGGATTAGGTCTGTCTCTACATGTCCGCCCTGTGATTGGATCAAAGTCTGTCTCTACATCTCAGCCCTGTGATTGGATCAGGTCTGTCTCTACATGTCAGCCCTGTGATTGGATCAGGTCTGTCTCTACATGTCCGCCCTGTGATTGGATGAGGATCAGGTCTGTCTCTACATGTCAGCCCTGTGATTGGATCAGGTCTGTCTACATGTCAGCCCTGTGATTGGATTAGGTCTGTCTCTACGTGTCAGCCCTGTGATTGGATGAGGATCAGGTCTGTCTCTACGTGTCAGCCCTGTGATTGGATGAGGATCAGGTCTGTCTCTACATATCAGCCCTGTGATTGGATTAGGTCTGTCTCTACATGTCAGCCCTGTGATTGGATCAGGTCTGGCTTTACATGTCTGCCCTGTGATTGGATCAGGTCTGTCTCTACATGTCTGCCCTGTGATTGGATCAGGTCTGGCTTTACATGTCTGCCCTGTGATTGGATCAGGTCTGTCTCTACATGTCTGCCCTGTGATTGGATCAGGTCTGTCTCTACATGTCAGCCCTGTGATTGGATCAGGTCTGTCTCTACGTGTCAGCCCTGTGATTTGATCAGGTCTGTCTCTACATGTCAGCCCTGTGATTGGATGAGGATCAGGTCTGTCTCTACATGTCAGCCCTGTGATTGGATGAGGATCAGTTCTGTCTCTACATGTCAGCCCTGTGATTGGATCAGGTCTGTCTTTACATGTCTGCCCTGTGATTTGATCAGGTCTGTCTCTACATGTTAGCCCTGTGATTGGATCAGGTCTGTCTCTACATGTCTGCCCTGTGATTTGATGAGGATCAGGTCTGTCTCTACATGTCAGCCCTGTGATTGGAATCAGGTCTGTCTATACAAGTCAGCCCTGTGATTGGATCAGGTCTGTCTTCAAATGTCAGCCCTGTGATTGGATGAGGATCAGTTCTGTCTCTACATATCAGCCCTGTGATTGGAATCAGGTCTGTCTATACAAGTCAGCCCTGTGATTGGATCAGGTCTGTCTCTACATGTCAGCCCTGTGATTGGATGAGGATCAGTTCTGTCTCTACATATCAGCCCTGTGATTGGAATCAGGTCTGTCTATACAAGTCAGCCCTGTGATTGGATGAGGATCAGTTCTGTCTCTACATGTCAGCCCTGTGATTGGAATCAGGTCTGTCTATACAAGTCAGCCCTGTGATTGGATGAGGATCAGTTCTGTCTCTACATGTCAGCCCTGTGATTGGAATCAGGTCTGTCTATACAAGTCAGCCCTGTGATTGGATGAGGATCAGTTCTGTCTCTACATGTCAGCCCCATGATTGGAATCAGGTCTGTCTCTACATGTCAGCCCTGTGATTGGATCAGGTCTGTCTCTACATGTCAGCCCTGTGATTGGATCAGGTCTGTCTCTACATGTCAGCCCTGTGATTGGAATCAGGTCTGTCTATACAAGTCAGCCCTGTGATTGGATCAGGTCTGTCTCTACATGTCAGCCCTGTGATTGGAATCAGGTCTGTCTCTACATGTCAGCCCTGTGATTGGATCAGGTCTGTCTCTACATGTCAGCCCTGTGATTGGATCAGGTCTGTCTCTACGTCAGCACTGTGATTGGATCAGGTCTGTCTCGGCTTGCTCTGACCTCGAGTTCCTCCTCAGTCTGTGGGGGCGTGCTGACCTTTGACCTCAGCGTGTCAATATTTGCCGTGTGGTTAACCATCAGTCTGCTCGACCGCTGACCGCCATTTCAGCTAAAGCCGTCACTGAGCGCGCTCACTGAAGACCACAGGTAGGACCGTCTGCAGCTTCTGCTCCTTCAGCTTCTCAACCTGTGGCTTCTGCTTCAGTCAGGGTCCCCCGGTGGTCTGCAGGTCCAGGTGTGTCCAGGTAGACCAGCTCCTCCTGAGCTGACGCTGCGAGTCAGTTAGTGTGTTGGAAAATGGCGGTGTGGGCGAAGCCTCGGCCCGCTGTTTTTGTTTATCTCAACCTGCGATGTAAGTTAGGCTCCGCCCACTGTCAGCACCTGTGCGACGGGTAAACAGGTCCCTCACCAGGAGGCCGGAAACAGGAAGTCCTGATGAGATCAGAGCGGGTCATTAACTTAACTGATGAAGGTTTTATTAGCTGAGTTTGAAATCGCTCACTATCGCGGATACAGTGCGCTATGTAGTGTGTTCGCCATTTCGAAGTGTTGTTCGAATTCTCTGCTGTTAATTTCATCCACTATATAGTGCACTACAAAATACCCACAATGCACAGCAAAGTGAGGGTACATACGATGTGCCCTATATTGTACTCCCGTATCCCACAATGCACTGTTGCACTCGTGTTTTTCCAGAGGAGAAGAGAAAGAGGCTGTTCGGAGCCGCTTCATTCATAAACGTAAAAAAACGTTAAAGTATCTTTAACATGTTCGTAGCGTAGCTCTTTAGCGGCTGTAAACGGCTTCAAAATTTTCTATTTATCCTCCCGAGTGCCCGGTTTGTTTACGTGATTTTAGGCACAGCAAATTCTGTCACGGGAATAACCGGCTCATCAGCGGACGCTACGACGTTTAGAAAACTTCAGTGTAGTGTCCGAAATGACGTTTGTTCATTCCCGATGTAGTGCACTATTTCATTTACACTACAGAGGGAACAGAGAGAGAGTGGACGATCTCAAACAGCTAATGTTTCTGTTTTAATAATGCTGCTCCTGTGACCGTCGCTCTCTGATGATGTCATCACTGACGCTGCTCCTGTGACCGTCGCTCGCTGATGATGTCATCACTGACGCTGCTCATGTGACCGTCGCTCTCTGATGATGTCATCGCTGACGCTGCTCATGTGACCGTCACACTCTGATGATGTCATCACTGATGCTGCTGATGTATAGAAATGTCTCAGGGACATAACCAGGGCTACGGTGGAATTGTCGCCTCCTACATCCTTTCCCATCCACTTTTCCTTAACCCTGATGGAGAAGGTCATGAGGTTAAGGAAAGGAAAAAAGGAGACTTCAGAAGGACTTAGGAGAGGAAAACTGCACTTTCACTTTGTTATGTCATCATGTGATGGTGGATAGATGTAGAAGTATAGATGATACATAGATATGTATGGATAGATATACAGAATGGACACACAGATGTATAGATGTACATACACAGTTTTAGGGCTCACAGTGCAGGTGTGAGTGACCTCTGACCCTGCTCCCACAGAAGGACAGCATGAAGACATCATCACTGCTCACCTGGACGATCAGCTGTCTGCTTACCTGCTCTGCTCTCATCCAATGTTCAGGTGAGACCTCAATTATGAAAAAATATAGAAACAAATATTAAATTAATGATAATAAATAAACAAACAGCTCTTTAATAATAATAAATAAATAAGCAGCTCTTTAATAATAATAAATAAACAAACAGCTCTTTAATAATAAATAAACAAACAGCTCTTTAATAATAATAAATAAACAAACAGCTCTTTAATGATAATAAACAAACAGCTCTTTAATAATAATAAATAAACAAGCAGCTCTTTAATAATAATAAATAAACAAACAGCTCTTTAATGATAATAAATAAACAAACAGCTCTTTAATAATAATAAATAAATAAACAGCTCTTTAATAATAATAAATAAACAAACAGCTCTTTAATAATAATAAACAAACAGCTCTTTAATAATAATAAATAAACAAACAGCTCTTTAATAATAATAAATAAACAAACAGCTCTTTAATAATAATAAATAAACAAACAGCTCTTTCATAATAATAAACAAACAGCTCTTTAATAATAATAAATAAACAAACAGCTCTTTAATAATAATAAATAAACAAACAGCTCTTTAATAATAATAAATAAACAAACAGCTCTTTAATAATAATAAACAAACAGCTCTTTAATAATAATAAATAAACAAACAGCTCTTTAATAATAATAAACAAACAGCTCTTTAATAATAATAAATAAACAAACAGCTCTTTAATAATAATAAACAAACAGCTCTTTAATAATAATAAACAAACAGCTCTTTAATAATAAATAAATAAACAGCTCTTTAATGATAATAAATAAACAAACAGCTCTTTAATAATAATAAACAAACAGCTCTTTAATAATAATAAAGAAACAGCTCTTTAATAATAAATAAATAAACAGCTCTTTAATAATAATAAATAAACAGCTCTTTAATAATAATAAACAAACAGCTCTTTAATAATAATAAACAAACAGCTCTTTAATAATAATAAACAAACAGCTCTTTAATAATAATAAATAAACAAACAGCTCTTTAATAATAAATAAACAAACAGCTCTTTAATAATAATAAATAAACAAACAGCTCTTTAATAATAATAAACAAGCAGCTCTTTAATAATAATAAACAAACAGCTCTTTAATAATAATAAACAAACAAACAGCTCTTTAATAATAATAAATAAACAGCTCTTTAATAATAATAAACAAACAGCTCTTTAATAATAATAAATAAACAAACAGCTCTTTAATAATAATAAACAAACAGCTCTTTAATAATAATAAACAAACAAACAGCTCTTTAATAATAATAAACAAACAAACAGCTCTTTAATAATAATAAACAAACAGCTCTTTAATAATAATAAACAAACAGCTCTTTAATAATAATAAACAAACAAACAGCTCTTTAATAATAATAAACAAACAGCTCTTTAATAATAATAAATAAACAAACAGCTCTTTAATAATAATAAACAAACAGCTCTTTAATAATAATAAACAAACAAACAGCTCTTTAATAATAATAAATAAACAAACAGCTCTTTAATAATAATAAATAAACAAACAGCTCTTTAATAATAATAAATAAACAGCTCTTTAATAATAATAAATAAACAAACAGCTCTTTAATAATAATAAACAAACAGCTCTTTAATAATAATAAACAAACAGCTCTTTAATAATAATAAACAAACAGCTCTTTAATAATAATAAACAAACAAACAGCTCTTTAATAATAATAAACAAACAGCTCTTTAATAATAATAAATAAACAAACAGCTCTTTAATAATAATAAACAAACAGCTCTTTAATAATAAATAAACAAACAGCTCTTTAATAATAATAAACAAACAGCTCTTTAATAATAATAAATAAACAAACAGCTCTTTAATAATAATAAACAAACAGCTCTTTAATAATAATAAACAAACAGCTCTTTAATAATAATAAACAAACAGCTCTTTAATAATAAACAAACAAACAGCTCTTTAATAATAATAAATAAACAAACAGCTCTTTAATAATAAATAAACAAACAGCTCTTTAATAATAATAAATAAACAAACAGCTCTTTAATAATAATAAATAAACAAACAGCTCTTTAATAATAAATAAACAAACAGCTCTTTAATAATAATAAACAAACAGCTCTTTAATAATAATAAACAAACAGCTCTTTAATAATAATAAACAAACAGCTCTTTAATAATAATAAACAAACAGCTCTTTAATAATAATAAACAAACAGCTCTTTAATAATAATAAACAAACAAACAGCTCTTTAATAATAATAAACAAACAGCTCTTTAATAATAATAAACAAACAGCTCTTTAATGATAATAAATAAACAAACAGCTCTTTAATAATAATAAACAAACAGCTCTTTAATAATAATAAACAAACAAACAGCTCTTTAATAATAATAAATAAACAAACAGCTCTTTAATAATAATAAACAAACAAACAGCTCTTTAATAATAATAAACAAACAGCTCTTTAATAATAATAAACAAACAAACAGCTCTTTAATAATAATAAACAAACAGCTCTTTAATAATAATAAATAAACAAACAGCTCTTTAATAATAATAAATAAACAAACAGCTCTTTAATAATAATAAATAAACAAACAGCTCTTTAATAATAATAAATAAACAAACAGCTCTTTAATAATAATAAATAAACAAACAGCTCTTTAATAATAATAAACAAACAGCTCTTTAATAATAATAAATAAACAAACAGCTCTTTAATAATAATAAAAAAACAGCTCTTTAATAATAAATAAACAAACAGCTCTTTAATAATAATAAAAAAACAGCTCTTTAATAATAATAAATAAACAAACAGCTCTTTAATAATAATAAACAAACAGCTCTTTAATAATAATAAATAAACAAACAGCTCTTTAATAATAAATAAACAAACAGCTCTTTAATAATAATAAATAAACAGCTCTTTAATAATAATAAATAAACAAACAGCTCTTTAATAATAATAAATAAAAAAACAGCTCTTTAATAATAATAAATAAACAGCTCTTTAATAATAATAAATAAACAAACAGCTCTTTAATAATAATAAATAAAAAAACAGCTCTTTAATAATAATAAATAAACAAACAGCTCTTTAATAATAATAAATAAACAAACAGCTATTTAATAATAATAAATAAACAAACAGCTCTTTAATAATAATAAATAAACAAACAGCTATTTAATAATAATAAATAAACAAAAAGCTCTTTAATAATAATAAAAAAACAGCTCTTTAATAATAATAATAAATAAACAAACAGCTCTTTAATAATAATAAATAAAAAACAGCTCTTTAATAATAATAAATAAACAAACAGCTCTAATAATAATAAACAAAAATAATAATAATAAAACAAACAGCTCTTTAATAATAATAAATAAACAACAAACAGCTCTTTAATAATAAATAAAAACAGCTCTTTAATAATAATAAATAAACAAACAGCTCTTTAATAATAATAAAAAACAGCTCTTTAATAATAATAAATAAACAAACAGCTCTTTAATAATAATAAATAAACAAACAGCTCTTTAATAATAATAAATAAAAAAACAGCTCTTTAATAATAATAAATAAAAAAACAGCTCTTTAATAATAAATAAACAAACAGCTCTTTAATAATAATAAATAAACAAACAGCTCTTTAATAATAATAAATAAACAAACAGCTCTTTAATAATAAATAAACAAACAGCTCTTTAATAATAATAAATAAACAAACAGCTCTTTAATAATAATAAACAAACAGCTCTTTAATAATAATAAATAAACAAACAGCTCTTTAATAATAATAAATAAACAAACAGCTCTTTAATAATAATAAATAAACAAACAGCTCTTTAATAATAATAAATAAACAAACAGCTCTTTAATAATAATAAATAAACAAACAGCTCTTTAATAATAATAAATAAACAAACAGCTCTTTAATAATAATAAATAAAAAAACAGCTCTTTAATAATAATAAATAAACAAACAGCTCTTTAATAATAATAAATAAACAAACAGCTATTTAATAATAATAAATAAACAAACAGCTCTTTAATAATAATAAAAAACAGCTCTTTAATAATAATAAATAAACAAACAGCTCTTTAATAATAATAAATAAACAAACAGCTCTTTAATAATAATAAATAAACAAACAGCTCTTTAATAATAATAAATAAACAAACAGCTCTTTAATAATAATAAATAAACAAACAGCTCTTTAATAATAATAAACAAACAGCTCTTTAATAATAATAAATAAACAAACAGCTCTTTAATAATAAATAAACAAACAGCTCTTTAATAATAATAAATAAAAAAACAGCTCTTTAATAATAATAAATAAACAAACAGCTCTTTAATAATAATAAATAAACAAACAGCTCTTTAATAATAATAAATAAACAAACAAAACAGCTCTTTAATAATAATAAACAAACAGCTCTTTAATAATAATAAATAAACAAACAGCTATTTAATAATAATAAATAAACAAACAGCTCTTTAATAATAATAAAAAACAGCTCTTTAATAATAATAAATAAACAAACAGCTCTTTAATAATAATAAAAAAACAGCTCTTTAATAATAAATAAACAAACAGCTCTTTAATAATAATAAAAAAACAGCTCTTTAATAATAATAAATAAACAAACAGCTCTTTAATAATAATAAATAAACAAACAGCTCTTTAATAATAATAAAAAAACAGCTCTTTAATAATAAATAAACAAACAGCTCTTTAATAATAATAAAAAACAGCTCTTTAATAATAATAAACAAACAAACAGCTCTTTAATAATAATAAAAAAACAGCTCTTTAATAATAAATAAACAAACAGCTCTTTAATAATAATAAAAAAACAGCTCTTTAATAATAATAAACAAACAGCTCTTTAATAATAATAAATAAACAAACAGCTCTTTAATAATAATAAATAAACAAACAGCTCTTTAATAATAAATAAACAAACAGCTCTTTAATAATAATAAAAAAACAGCTCTTTAATAATAAATAAACAAACAGCTCTTTAATCATAATAAAAAAACAGCTCTTTAATAATAAATAAACAAACAGCTCTTTAATAATAATAAACAAACAGCTCTTTAATAATAATAATAAATAAACAAACAGCTCTTTAATAATAATAAATAAACAAACAGCTCTTTAATAATAAATAAACAAACAGCTCTTTAATAATAATAAATAAACAAACAGCTCTTTAATAATAATAAATAAACAAACAGCTCTTTAATAATAATAAATAAACAAACAGCTCTTTAATAATAATAAATAAACAAACAGCTCTTTAATAATAAATAAACAAACAGCTCTTTAATAATAATAAAAAAACAGCTCTTTAATAATAAATAAACAAACAGCTCTTTAATAATAATAAAAAAACAAACAGCTCTTTAATAATAATAAATAAACAGCTCTTTAATAATAATAAATAAACAGCTCTTTAATAATAATAAAAAACAGCTCTTTAATAATAATAAAAAAACAGCTCTTTAATAATAAATAAACAAACAGCTCTTTAATAATAATAAAAAACAGCTCTTTAATAATAATAAACAAACAAACAGCTCTTTAATAATAATAAAAAAACAGCTCTTTAATAATAATAAACAAACAGCTCTTTTAATAATAATAAAACAAACAGCTCTTTTAATAATAATAAACAAACAGCTCTTTAATAATAATAAATAAATAAACAGCTCTTTAATAATAATAAACAAACAGCTCTTTAATAATAATAAACAAACAGCTCTTTAATAATAATAAACAAACAGCTCTTTAATAATAATAAATAAACAAACAGCTCTTTAATAATAATAAACAAACAGCTCTTTAATAATAATAAACAAACAGCTCTTTAATAATAATAAATAAACAGCTCTTTAATAATAATAAACAAACAGCTCTTTAATAATAATAAACAAACAGCTCTTTAATGATAATAAATAAACAAACAGCTCTTTAATAATAATAAACAAACAGCTCTTTAATAATAATAAATAAACAAACAGCTCTTTAATAATAATAAACAAACAGCTCTTTAATAATAATAAACAAACAAACAGCTCTTTAATAATAATAAACAAACAAACAGCTCTTTAATAATAATAAACAAACAAACAGCTCTTTAATAATAATAAATAAACAGCTCTTTAATAATAATAAAAAAACAGCTCTTTAATAATAATAAACAAACAGCTCTTTAATAATAATAAACAAACAAACAGCTCTTTAATAATAATAAATAAACAGCTCTTTAATAATAATAAACAAACAGCTCTTTAATAATAATAAATAAACAAACAGCTCTTTAATAATAATAAACAAACAGCTCTTTAATAATAATAAATAAACAAACAGCTATTTAATAATAATAAATAAACAAACAGCTCTTTAATAATAATAAAAAACAGCTCTTTAATAATAATAAATAAACAAACAGCTCTTTAATAATAATAAACAAACAGCTCTTTAATAATAATAAATAAACAAACAGCTCTTTAATAATAATAAATAAAAAAACAGCTCTTTAATAATAATAAATAAACAAACAGCTCTTTAATAATAATAAATAAAAAAACAGCTCTTTAATAATAATAAATAAACAAACAGCTCTTTAATAATAATAAATAAACAAACAGCTCTTTAATAATAAATAAACAGCTCTTTAATAATAATAAATAAACAAACAGCTCTTTAATAATAATAAATAAACAAACAGCTCTTTAATAATAATAAATAAACAAACAGCTCTTTAATAATAATAAATAAACAAACAGCTCTTTAATAATAATAAATAAACAAACAGCTCTTTAATAATAAATAAACAAACAGCTCTTTAATAATAATAAATAAACAAACAGCTCTTTAATAATAATAAATAAACAAACAGCTCTTTAATAATAATAAATAAACAGCTCTTTAATAATAATAAATAAACAGCTCTTTAATAATAATAAAAAACAGCTCTTTAATAATAATAAAAAAACAGCTCTTTAATAATAAATAAACAAACAGCTCTTTAATAATAATAAAAAACAGCTCTTTAATAATAATAAAAAAACAGCTCTTTAATAATAATAAAAAAACAGCTCTTTAATAATAAACAAACAAACAGCTCTTTAATAATAAACAAACAAACAGCTCTTTAATAATAATAAAAAAACAGCTCTTTAATAATAAACAAACAAACAGCTCTTTAATAATAATAAACAAACAAACAGCTCTTTAATAATAATAAATAAACAAACAGCTCTTTAATAATAATAAATAAACAAACAGCTCTTTAATAATAATAAATAAACAAACAGCTCTTTAATAATAAATAAACAAACAGCTCTTTAATAATAATAAATAAACAAACAGCTCTTTAATAATAATAAATAAACAAACAGCTCTTTAATAATAATAAATAAACAAACAGCTCTTTAATAATAATAAACAAAACAAACTCTTTTAATAATAATAAATAAACAAACAGCTCTTTAATAATAAATAAACAAACAGCTCTTTAATAATAATAAATAAACAAACAGCTCTTTAATAATAAATAAACAAACAGCTCTTTAATAATAATAAATAAACAAACAGCTCTTTAATGATAATAAATAAACAGTTAATAATAATAAACAAACAAACAGCTCTTTAATAATAATAAACAAACAAACAGCTCTTTAATAATAATAAACAAACAAACAGCTCTTTAATAATAATAAATAAACAGCTCTTTAATAATAATAAAAAAACAGCTCTTTAATAATAAACAAACAAACAGCTCTTTAATAATAAACAAACAAACAGCTCTTTAATAATAAACAAACAAACAGCTCTTTAATAATAAACAAACAAACAGCTCTTTAATAATAATAAAAAAACAGCTCTTTAATAATAAACAAACAAACAGCTCTTTAATAATAAACAAACAAACAGCTCTTTAATAATAAACAAACAAACAGCTCTTTAATAATAATAAACAAACAAACAGCTCTTTAATAATAATAAACAAACAAACAGCTCTTTAATAATAATAAAAAAACAGCTCTTTAATAATAATAAACAAACAAACAGCTCTTTAATAATAATAAACAAACAGCTCTTTAATGATAATAAATAAACAAACAGCTCTTTAATAATAATAAATAAACAAACAGCTCTTTAATAATAATAAACAAACAAACAGCTCTTTAATAATAATAAATAAACAAACAGCTCTTTAATAATAATAAACAAACAGCTCTTTAATAATAATAAATAAACAAACAGCTCTTTAATAATAATAAACAAACAGCTCTTTAATAATAATAAACAAACAAACAGCTCTTTAATAATAATAAACAAACAAACAGCTCTTTAATAATAATAAACAAACAAACAGCTCTTTAATAATAATAAATAAACAAACAGCTCTTTAATAATAATAAACAAACAAACAGCTCTTTAATAATAATAAATAAACAAACAGCTCTTTAATAATAATAATAAACAAACAGCTCTTTAATAATAATAAACAAACAAACAGCTCTTTAATAATAATAAATAAACAAACAGCTCTTTAATAATAATAATAAACAAACAGCTCTTTAATAATAATAAACAAACAAACAGCTCTTTAATAATAATAAACAAACAGCTCTTTAATAATAATAATAAACAAACAGCTCTTTAATAATAATAAACAAACAAACAGCTCTTTAATAATAATAAATAAACAAACAGCTCTTTTAATAATAATAATAAACAAACAAACAGCTCTTTTAATAATAATAAATAAAACAAACAGCTCTTTTAATAATAATAAACAAACAAACAGCTCTTTAATAATAATAAATAAACAAACAGCTCTTTAATAATAATAAACAAACAAACAGCTCTTTAATAATAATAAACAAACAAACAGCTCTTTAATAATAATAAATAAAAAAACAGCTCTTTAATAATAATAAATAAACAAACAGCTCTTTAATAATAATAAACAAACAAACAGCTCTTTAATAATAATAAATAAACAAACAGCTCTTTAATAATAATAAATAAACAAACAGCTCTTTAATAATAATAAATAAACAAACAGCTCTTTAATAATAATAAACAAACAAACAGCTCTTTAATAATAATAAATAAAAAAACAGCTCTTTAATAATAAATAAACAAACAGCTCTTTAATAATAATAAATAAACAAACAGCTCTTTAATAATAATAAACAAACAGCTCTTTAATAATAATAAACAAACAAACAGCTCTTTAATAATAATAAACAAACAAACAGCTCTTTAATAATAATAAACAAACAAACAGCTCTTTAATAATAATAAATAAACAAACAGCTCTTTAATAATAATAAATAAACAAACAGCTCTTTAATAATAATAAATAAACAAACAGCTCTTTAATAATAATAAATAAACAAACAGCTCTTTAATAATAATAAATAAACAAACAGCTCTTTAATAATAATAAATAAACAAACAGCTCTTTAATAATAATAAATAAACAAACAGCTCTTTAATGATAATAAACAAACAAACAGCTCTTTAATAATAATAAATAAACAGCTCTTTAATGATAATAAATAAACAAACAGCTCTTTAATAATAATAAATAAACAAACAGCTCTTTAATAATAATAAATAAACAAACAGCTCTTTAATAATAATAAACAAACAAACAGCTCTTTAATAATAATAAACAGCTCTTTAATAATAATAAACAAACAGCTCTTTAATAATAATAAACAAACAAACAGCTCTTTAATAATAATAAACAAACAAACAGCTCTTTAATAATAATAAACAGCTCTTTAATAATAATAAACAAACAGCTCTTTAATAATAATAAATAAACAAACAGCTCTTTAATAATAATAAACAAACAAACAGCTCTTTAATAATAATAAACAAACAGCTCTTTAATAATAATAAACAAACAAACAGCTCTTTAATAATAATAAACAAACAAACAGCTCTTTAATAATAATAAACAAACAAACAGCTCTTTAATGATAATAAATAAACAAACAGCTCTTTAATAATAATAATAAACAAACAGCCAGCTCTTTAATAATAATAAATAAACAAACAGCTCTTTAATAATAATAAACAAACAAACAGCTCTTTAATAATAATAAACAAACAGCTCTTTAATAATAATAAACAAACAAACAGCTCTTTAATAATAATAAATAAACAAACAGCTCTTTAATAATAATAAACAAACAAACAGCTCTTTAATAATAATAAACAAACAGCTCTTTAATAATAATAAATAAACAAACAGCTCTTTAATAATAATAAATAAACAAACAGCTCTTTAATAATAATAAATAAACAAACAGCTCTTTAATAATAATAAATAAACAGCTCTTTAATGATAATAAATAAACAGCTCTTTAATGATAATAAACAAACAAACAGCTCTGTAATAATAATAAACAAACAGCTCTTTAATAATAATAAATAAACAGCTCTTTAATGATAATAAATAAACAGCTCTTTAATAATAATAAATAAACAAACAGCTCTTTAATAATAATAAATAAACAAACAGCTCTTTAATAATAATAAACAAACAGCTCTTTAATAATAATAAATAAACAAACAGCTCTTTAATAATAATAAACAAACAAACAGCTCTTTAATAATAATAAATAAACAAACAGCTCTTTAATAATAATAAACAAACAGCTCTTTAATAATAATAAATAAACAGCTCTTTAATAATAATAAACAAACAGCTCTTTAATGATAATAAACAAACAAACAGCTCTGTAATAATAATAAACAAACAGCTCTTTAATAATAATAAATAAACAGCTCTTTAATAATAATAAACAAACAAACAGCTCTTTAATAATAAATAAACAAGCAGCTCTTTAATAATAATAAACAAACAGCTCTTTAATAATAATAAACAAACAAACAGCTCTTTAATAATAATAAATAAACAAACAGCTCTTTAATGATAATAAACAAACAAACAGCTCTGTAATAATAATAAACAAACAGCTCTTTAATAATAATAAATAAACAGCTCTTTAATAATAATAAACAAACAAACAGCTCTGTAATAATAATAAACAAACAGCTCTTTAATGATAATAAATAAACAAACAGCTCTTTAATAATAATAAATAAACAAACAGCTCTTTAATAATAATAAACAGCTCTTTAATAATAATAAATAAACAAACAGCTCTTTAATAATAATAAATAAACAAACAGCTCTTTAATAATAATAAATAAACAGCTCTTTAATAATAATAAACAGCTCTTTAATAATAATAAATAAACAAACAGCTCTTTAATAATAATAAATAAACAAACAGCTCTTTAATAATAATAAATAAACAAACAGCTCTTTAATAATAATAAATAAACAAACAGCTCTTTAATAATAATAAATAAACAAACAGCTCTTTAATGATAATAAACAAACAGCTCTTTAATAATAATACATAAACAAACAGCTCTTTAATGATAATAAACAAACAAACAGCTCTTTAATAATAATAAATAAACAAACAGCTCTTTAATGATAATAAATAAACAAACAGCTCTTTAATGATAATAAACAAACAGCTCTTTAATAATAATAATAAATAAACAGCTCTTTAATGATAATAAACAAACAAACAGCTCTTTAATAATAATAAATAAACAAACAGCTCTTTAATGATAATAAATAAACAAACAGCTCTTTAATGATAATAAACAAACAGCTCTTTAATAATAATACATAAACAAACAGCTCTTTAATGATAATAAACAAACAAACAGCTCTTTAATAATAATAAATAAACAAACAGCTCTTTAATAATAATAAATAAACAAACAGCTCTTTAATAATAATAAATAAACAAACAGCTCTTTAATAATAATACATAAACAAACAGCTCTTTAATGATAATAAACAAACAGCTCTTTAATAATAATAAATAAACAAACAGCTCTTTAATAATAATAAATAAACAAACAGCTCTTTAATAATAATACATAAACAAACAGCTCTTTAATGATAATAAACAAACAAACAGCTCTTTAATAATAATAAATAAACAAACAGCTCTTTAATAATAATAAACAAACAGCTCTTTAATAATAATACATAAACAAACAGCTCTTTAATAATAATAAATAAACAAACAGCTCTTTAATAATAATAAAAAAACAGCTCTTTAATAATAATACATAAATAAACAGCTCTTTAATAATAATAAATAAACAAACAGCTCTTTAATAATAATAAACAAACAGATCTTTAATAATAATAAACAAACAGCTCTTTAATAATAATAAATAAACAGCTCTTTAATAATAATAAATAAACAGCTCTTTAATGATAATAAATAAACAAACAGCTCTTTAATAATAATAAACAAACAAACAGCTCTTTAATAATAATAAATAAACAAACAGCTCTTTAATAATAATAAATAAACAAACAGCTCTTTAATAATAATAAACAAACAAACAGCTCTTTAATAATAATAAATAAACAAACAGCTCTTTAATAATAATAAACAAACAAACAGCTCTTTAATAATAATAATAAATAAACAGCTCTTTAATGATAATAAATAAACAAACAGCTCTTTAATAATAATAAATAAACAAACAGCTCTTTAATAATAATAAACAAACAAACAGCTCTTTAATAATAATAAACAAACAGATCTTTAATAATAATAAACAAACAGCTCTTTAATAATAATAAACAAACAGATCTTTAATAATAATAAACAAACAGCTCTTTAATAATAATAAATAAACAGCTCTTTAATGATAATAAATAAACAAACAGCTCTTTAATAATAATAAACAAACAAACAGCTCTTTAATAATAATAAATAAACAAACAGCTCTTTAATAATAATAAACAAACAGCTCTTTAATAATAATAAATAAACAGCTCTTTAATGATAATAAATAAACAAACAGCTCTTTAATAATAATAAACAAACAAACAGCTCTTTAATAATAATAAATAAACAAACAGCTCTTTAATAATAATAAACAAACAAACAGCTCTTTAATAATAATAAATAAACAAACAGCTCTTTAATAATAACAAACAAACAGCTCTTTAATAATAATAAATAAACAGCTCTTTAATGATAATAAATAAACAAACAGCTCTTTAATAATAATAAACAAACAAACAGCTCTTTAATAATAATAAATAAACAAACAGCTCTTTAATAATAATAAATAAACAAACAGCTCTTTAATAATAATAAACAAACAAACAGCTCTTTAATAATAATAAATAAACAAACAGCTCTTTAATAATAATAAACAAACAAACAGCTCTTTAATAATAATAATAAATAAACAGCTCTTTAATAATAATAATAAATAAACAGCTCTTTAATAATAATAAATAAACAAACAGCTCTTTAATAATAATAAACAAACAAACAGCTCTTTAATAATAATAATAAACAAACAGCTCTTTAATGATAATAAATAAACAAACAGCTCTTTAATAATAATAAACAAGCAGCTCTTTAATAATAATAAACAAACAAACAGCTCTTTAATAATAATAAATAAACAGCTCTTTAATAATAATAAATAAACAAACAGCTCTTTAATAATAATAAATAAACAAACAGCTCTTTAATAATAATAAACAAACAGCTCTTTAATAATAATAAA
The DNA here is from genome assembly GCA_036419115.1 of Scarus forsteni. Classification (NCBI taxonomy): domain Eukaryota; kingdom Metazoa; phylum Chordata; class Actinopteri; order Labriformes; family Labridae; genus Scarus; species Scarus forsteni. Next base: position 24,722,198 of record JAZDUH010000198.1, on the reverse strand, counting down.
TAAACAAACAGCTCTTTAATAATAATAAATAAACAAACAGCTCTTTAATAATAATAAACAAACAGCTCTTTAATAATAATAAATAAACAGCTCTTTAATAATAATAAACAAACAGCTCTTTAATAATAATAAATAAACAAACAGCTCTTTAATAATAATAAACAAACAGCTCTTTAATAATAATACATAAACAAACAGCTCTTTAATAATAATAATAAACAAACAGCTCTTTAATAATAATAAATAAACAAACAGCTCTTTAATAATAATAAACAAACAGCTCTTTAATAATAATAAACAAACAAACAGCTCTTTAATAATAATAAATAAACAAACAGCTCTTTAATGATAATAAATAAACAAACAGCTCTTTAATAATAATAAATAAACAAACAGCTCTTTAATAATAATAAATAAACAAACAGCTCTTTAATAATAATAAATAAACAAACAGCTCTTTAATAATAATAAACAAACAAACAGCTCTTTAATAATAATAATAAATAAACAGCTCTTTAATGATAATAAATAAACAAACAGCTCTTTAATAATAATAAACAAACAGCTCTTTAATAATAATAAACAAATAAACAGCTCTTTAATGATAATAAATAAACAAACAGCTCTTTAATAATAATAAACAAACAAACAGCTCTTTAATAATAATAATAAACAAACAGCTCTTTAATAATAATAAACAAACAGCTCTTTAATAATAATAAAAAAACAGCTCTTTAATAATAATAAACAAACAGCTCTTTAATAATAATAAATAAACAAACAGCTCTTTAATAATAATAAATAAATAAACAGCTCTTTAATAATAATAAATAAACAAACAGCTCTTTAATAATAATAAATAAACAAACAGCTCTTTAATAATAATAAATAAACAGCTCTTTAATAATAATAAACAAACAAGCAGCTCTTTAATGATAATAAATAAACAAACAGCTCTTTAATAATAATAAATAAACAAACAGCTCTTTAATAATAATAATAAACAAACAGCTCTTTAATAATAATAAACAAACAGCTCTTTAATAATAATAAAAAAACAGCTCTTTAATAATAATAAACAAACAGCTCTTTAATAATAATAAATAAACAAACAGCTCTTTAATAATAATAAATAAATAAACAGCTCTTTAATAATAATAAATAAACAAACAGCTCTTTAATAATAATAAACAAACAGCTCTTTAATAATAATAAACAAACAAACAGCTCTTTAATAATAATAAACAAACAAACAGCTCTTTAATAATAATAAATAAACAGCTCTTTAATAATAATAAATAAACAAACAGCTCTTTAATAATAATAAATAAACAAACAGCTCTTTAATAATAATAAATAAACAAACAGCTCTTTAATAATAATAAACAAACAGCTCTTTAATAATAATAAATAAACAAACAGCTCTTTAATAATAATAAATAAACAAACAGCTCTTTAATAATAATAAACAAACAGCTCTTTAATAATAATAAATAAACAGCTCTTTAATAATAATAAACAAACAGCTCTTTAATAATAATAAACAAACAAACAGCTCTTTAATGATAATAAACAAACAGCTCTTTAATAATAATAACAAACAGCTCTTAAATAATAATAAACAAACAGCTCTGTAATAATAATAAACAAACAGCTCTTTAATAATAATAAATAAACAAACAGCTCTGTAATAATAATAAACAAACAGCTCTTTAATAATAATAAATAAACAAACAGCTCTTTAATAATAATAAATAAACAAACAGCTCTTTAATAATAATAAATAAACAAACAGCTCTTTAATGATAATAAATAAACAAACAGCTCTTTAATAATAATAAATAAACAAACAGCTCTTTAATAATAATAAATAAACAAACAGCTCTTTAATAATAATAAATAAACAAACAGCTCTTTAATAATAATAAATAAACAAACAGCTCTTTAATAATAATAAACAAACAGCTCTTTAATAATAATAAATAAACAAACAGCTCTTTAATAATAATAAATAAACAAACAGCTCTTTAATAATAATAAACAAACAGCTCTTTAATAATAATAAATAAACAGCTCTTTAATAATAATAAATAAACAAACAGCTCTTTAATAATAATAAACAAACAGCTCTTTAATAATAATAAATAAACAAACAGCTCTTTAATAATAATAAATAAACAAACAGCTCTTTAATAATAATAAACAAACAGCTCTTTAATAATAATAAACAAACAGCTCTTTAATAATAATAAACAAACAGCTCTTTAATAATAATAAACAAACAAACAGCTCTTTAATAATAATAAATAAACAAACAGCTCTTTAATAATAATAACAAACAGCTCTTAAATAATAATAAACAAACAGCTCTGTAATAATAATAAACAAACAGCTCTTTAATAATAATAAATAAACAAACAGCTCTGTAATAATAATAAACAAACAGCTCTTTAATAATAATAAACAAACAGCTCTTTAATAATAATAAATAAACAAACAGCTCTTTAATAATAATAAATAAACAAACAGCTCTTTAATGATAATAAATAAACAAACAGCTCTTTAATAATAATAAATAAACAAACAGCTCTTTAATAATAATAAATAAACAAACAGCTCTTTAATAATAATAAATAAACAAACAGCTCTTTAATAATAATAAACAAACAGCTCTTTAATGATAATAAATAAACAAACAGCTCTTTAATAATAATAAATAAACAAACAGCTCTTTAATAATAATAAATAAACAAACAGCTCTTTAATAATAATAAATAAACAAACAGCTCTTTAATAATAATAAATAAACAAACAGCTCTTTAATAATAATAAATAAACAAACAGCTCTTTATGAATAATAAACAAACAAACAGCTCTTTAATAATAATAAATAAACAAACAGCTCTTTAATAATAATAAATAAACAAACAGCTCTTTAATAATAATAAACAAACAAACAGCTCTTTAATAATAAAAAGGTTCATGAACAGAACTTGATAAATATAAAAGGGATTCATTAATAATAATATTAAATAAAAGTAAGATAGGAATATTAATCAGATTGGAATAAATACAAATAGAACTCTTTAACAGTAAAAATTAAACACAAATGCAGCTCACTAATAAAATAAAGATAAATATCAATCCTGAGAACAACAGTTTAATGTTTATTTTTCTGTCCTCAGTGTTTCTGGATCAGCCTTCTGCAGGTCAGATTCTCCGCTCGGCCTCCAGGTGGCGCCGGGCGAACTCTAACTTCCTGGAGGAGATGTTACCTGGAGACCTGGAGAGGGAGTGTTACGAGGAGAGCTGCTCGCAGGAGGAGGCCACCGAGATCTTTCACACCAGAGAGACGACGGTGAGGTCCAAACTGAGGGCCAGGGCCCACCGAGGGCCGCCGCAAACACCTAAACCACAGGGTGTAGTTCAGGATACGACCACCGGGGGCAGCAGAGTGCACATGCATAGCCTCCTCTAACTGTTTATTTGTTTACAGATGGAGTTCTGGTACAAGTACATCAGTGAGTATTTTCATCATGATAATAAAAATAATAATTAAATATAATGATCATAATAATAATAATATTGTAATAATAATGAAATAAAAATAATTATAATAATAAAATATAATAATAATAATAATACAAAAATAATAGTAATAATAAAGTAAAAATAATAGTTAAATATAATTATCAAAATAATAGTAATAATATTGTAATAATAATCAAATAAAAGTAATTATAATAATTAAATATAATAATAATAATAATAATTATAATACAAAAATAATAATAGTAATAATAAGGTATAAATAATAATTAAATAAAATGATCATAATAATAATAATATTGTAATAATAAAATAAAAATAACTATAATAATTAAATATAATAATAACAATACAAAAATAATAGTAATAATAAGGTAAAAATAATAGTAAATATAACAATAATCAAAAATATAATTTTCTTAATCGTAATGACTGTTATCATATTATTGATGAAATGAAATACTCCTCCAGCTCTGACGTCACCTGCTCTTAATTCAGATCTTTAATCTGATCCCATTGAAACAGATCTGACTTACCTTTGATTGGTCAGTCCATGATGATGTCATAGTACCCGCCAGGTGAGCTGTGATGTGTTCAGGTGTTTTTCCTCTGTTGTAGACCTGAACCCTTGTCAATCAAACCCATGTCTGAACGGAGGGAGGTGCATGATGGACCGTGGCGTCTTCACCTGCCTGTGTCCTCCGCAGTACCACGGCAAGACCTGCGAGTCAGGTAAACATGTCTGTAAATAAGTAAACAACAGCTGATTCTAGAACAACAACATCTACACCCAGAGAACCAACCCCGCAGTCAGACTCCACGCCTCTGGGCTTGCTCAGTGCGTCCCTGAGGTCTCAGCTCTGATGGCTCACTCCTTGCTCACAGACAGGGTGGAGTGTGACTACAGGAATGGCGGCTGTATGCAGTACTGCAGAGACCTGGTAGGTGGCGCTGGAGTTCAGTGTGGCTGTGCCGATGGATTCACGCTGCAGTCTGACGGATACACTTGCTCCAAGACAGGTACGTCATAGTGAGTTCTGTTTTAATTAGAAGTTAAAATCCTGTTTCTTAGGTTCATCATGACGTTTTGTCTGAGAGCAGGAAACAGGAAGTGCTAATGCTAACTCGCTCTGTCATGTTTTTGGACAGTGGGACACTTTAGTGGGCGGGGCTTAGCTCAGACACCTTACCCTCCTGTGCTCATTCACGTTTACTGTTGTCGTCTTCAGCGTCCTTTCCCTGTGGTCAGCAAAGCAGAGAGCTCATGTTTGGAGTTCGCTCTCTCTGGAATCTCTCCGAGGCCGACATTATCACCATGGAGACAGACACCATGTTGGATGATAACAGCACAGACACCTGGGAACATAAACTCAACTTCACTGAGTCACTGAACGCATCGTCTGTGCAGAGAGGAAACGAGACAGAGCTGATGGGGGGGGAGACTCGAATCGTAGGCGGGCTCTTGGAGAAACAAGGGGGCAGTCCCTGGCAGGTGAGGGGGCGGAGCCAGTTCACATTCAGAGTCGTCTATCTGATCATGAGCGATAACACCTGCACTGTGTTCAGGTTCTGCTCCGCCGCGCCGATGGTTTCGGATTCTGTGGAGGGACTCTGGTCTCTGACCGCTGGGTGATCTCTGCAGCTCACTGCATGGAACAGACCGTCGACTACATCACTATAGGTGAACTACCACTGTGACATCATCACCACTGTGACATCGTAAACCACTGTGACATCACAAACCACGGTGACATCACAAAACACTGTGACATCACAGACCACTGTGACATCACAAACCACTGTGACATCACCACCACTGGGACATGACAAACCACTGTGACATCGCAAACCACTGTGACATCACCACCACTGTGACATCACAAACCACTGTGACATCACAAACTACTGTGTCATCACAAACTTCTGTGACATTACAGCTGTGAAATCATCACCACTGTGACATCACAAACCAGTGTGACATCATCACCACCACTGTGACATCACCAACACTGTGACATCACAAACCACTGTGACATCACCACCACTGTGACAACACAAACTACTGTGACATCATCACCACTGTGAAATCACAAACCACTGTGACATCACCACCACTGTGACATCACAGACCACTGTGACATCATCACTACTTTGACATCACAAACCACTGTGACAACACAAACTACTGTGACATCATCACCACTGTGACATCATAAACCACTGTGGCATCACAAACTACTGTGACATCACCAACACTGTGAATCAAAAAGCACTGTGACATCACCACCACTGTGACATCACAAACCACTGTGACATCATCACCACTGTGACATAAAAACCACTGACATCATCACCACTGTGACATCACAAACCACTGTGACATAATCACCACTGTGACATTATCACAACTGTGACATCACAAACCAATGTGACATCTCAAACTACTGTGACATCAACAACCACTGATATCATAAACCACTGTGACATCACAAACCACTGTGCCATCATCACCACTGTGACATCATAAACCACTGACATCATCATCATTGACATCACAAAACACTGTGACATCACAAACCACTGTGCCATCATCACCACTGTGACATCATAAACCACTGACATCATCATCATTGACATCACAAAACACTGTGACATCTCAAACTGCTGTGACATCACAAACCACTGTGACATCACAAACCACTGTGACATCAACACCACTGTGACATCACAAACCACTGTGACATCACAAACCACTGTGACATCACAAACCACTGTGACATCACCATTGTGACATCACAAAACACTGTGACATCACAAAACACTGTGACATTTCAAACTGCTGTGACATCACAAACCACTGTGACATCAACACCACTGTGACATCACAAACCACTGTGACATCACAAACCACTGTGACATCACCATTGTGACATCACAAAACACTGTGACATCACAAAACACTGTGACATCTTAAACTGCTGTGACATCACAAACCACTGTGACATCACCACCACTGTGACATCACAAACCACTGTGACATCACCACCACTGTGACATCTCCACCACTGTGACATCATCACCACTGTCACATCACAAACCACTGTGACATCACCATTGTGACATCACAAAACACTGTGACATCACAAAACACTGTGACATCTCAAACTGCTGTGACATCACAAACCACTGTGACATCACCACCACTGTGACATCACAAACCACTGTGACATCACCACCACTGTGACATCTCCACCACTGTGACATCATCACCACTGTCACATCACAAACCACTGTGACATCACAAACCACTGTGACATCACCATTGTGACATCACAAAACACTGTGACATCACAAACCACTGTGACATCACCACCACTGTGACTTCACAAACCACTGTGATATCACAAAGCACTGTGACATCACCACCACTTTGATATCACAAACCACTGTGACAACACAAACTACTGTGACATCATCACCACTGTGACATCATAAACCACTGTGGCATCACAAACTACTGTGACATCACCAACACTGTGAATCAAAAAGCACTGTGACATCACCACCACTGTGACATCACAAACCACTGTGACATCATCACCACTGTGACATAAAAACCACTGACATCATCACCACTGTGACATCACAAACCACTGTGACATAATCACCACTGTGACATTATCACAACTGTGACATCACAAACCAATGTGACATCTCAAACTACTGTGACATCATAAACCACTGACATCATCATCATTGACATCACAAAACACTGTGACATCACAAACCACTGTGCCATCATCACCACTGTGACATCATAAACCACTGACATCATCATCATTGACATCACAAAACACTGTGACATCTCAAACTGCTGTGACATCACAAACCACTGTGACATCACAAACCACTGTGACATCAACACCACTGTGACATCACAAACCACTGACATCACAAACCACTGTGACATCACAAACCACTGTGACATCACCATTGTGACATCACAAAACACTGTGACATCACAAAACACTGTGACATCTCAAACTGCTGTGACATCACAAACCACTGTGACATCACAAACCACTGTGACATCACCACCACTGTGACATCACAAACCACTGTGACATCACCACCACTGTGACATCATCACCACTGTCACATCACAAACCACTGTGCCATCACAAACCACTGTGACATCACCACCACTTTGACATCACCACCACTGTGATATCACAAACCACTGTGACATCACAAACCACTGTGACATCACCATTGTGACATCACAAAACACTGTGACATCACAAAACAGTGACATCATCACCACTGTAACATCATCACCACTGTGACATCACAAAACACTGTGCCATCACAAACCACTGACATCACCACCACTGTGACATCACAAACCACTGTGACATCACCACCACTGTGACTTCACAAACCACTGTGACATCACAAAGCACTGTGACATCACCACCACTTTGATATCACAAACCACTGTGACATCACAAACCACTGTGACATCACCACCACTGCGACATCACAAACCACTGTGACATCACCACCAGTGTGACATCATCACCACTGTGACATCACAAACCACTGTGACATCACAAACCACTGCCATCATCACCACTGTGACATCATAAACCACTGACATCATCATCATTGACATCACAAAACACTGTGACATCTCAAACTGCTGTGACATCACAAACCACTGTGACATCACAAACCACTGTGCCATCACAAACCACTGTGACATCACCACCACTTTGACATCACCACCACTGTGATATCACAAACCACTGTGACATCACAAACCACTGTGACATCACCATTGTGACATCACAAAACACTGTGACATCACAAAACAGTGACATCATCACCACTGTAACATCATCACCACTGTGACATCACAAAACACTGTGCCATCACCACCACTGTGACTTCACAAACCACTGTGACATCACAAAGCACTGTGACATCACCACCACTTTGATATCACAAACCACTGTGACATCACAAACCACTGTGACATCACCACCACTGCGACATCACAAACCACTGTGACATCACCACCAGTGTGACATCATCACCACTGTGACATCACAAACCACTGTGACATCACAAACCACTGTCATCAACACCACTGTGACATCACAAACCACTGTGACATCACCACCACTGTGACATCATCTCCACTGTGACATCACAAACCACTGTGACATCACCACCACTGTGACTTCACAAAGCACTGTGACATCACAAAGCACTGTGACATCACCACCACTTTGATATCACAAACCACTGTGACATCACAAACCACATTGACATCACAAACCACTGTGACATCACAAACCACTGTGACATCACCACCAGTGCGACATCATCACCACTGTGACATCACAGGCCACTGTGACATCACAAACCACTGTCATCAACACCACTGTGACATCACAAACCACTGTGACAGCACCACCACTGTGACATCATCTCCACTGTGACATCACAAACCACTGTGACATCATCTCCACTTCGACATCACAAACCACTGTGACATCACAAACCACTGTGACATCACCACCACTGTGACATCATAAACCACTGTGACATCACAAACCACTGTGACAACACCACCACTGTGACATCACAAACCACTGTGACATCACCACCAGTGTGACATCATCACCACTGTGACATCACAAACCACTGTGACATCACAAACCACTGTGACATCACCACCACAGTGACATTATAAACCACTGTGACATCACAAACCACTGTGACATCATCACCACTGTGACATCACAAACCACTGTGACATTACCACCACTGTGACATCATTAACCACTGTGACATCATAAACCACTGCAACATCATCACCACTGTGACCTCAAAGCCAGTCCAGCAGCTTTGTTGATCCTTTTACCTGCTCAGAGCTGCTCAGACTTCAGCTAAGTCCAGGTGAATGGTCATCGTGCAACAAGACTCTTAAAGAACATTACCTGACTTCAGTAAGAGTTCCTGATATTGAATGCTCTACCTCCCATAGTACTTCTACAAACTTCAAGGACCACAGGCAGAAAAGAATGTTAAGGCTCTACCTCCCATGCTACTAGTGAAGACTGACTGTTCCTTCCATAACACTGGTACAGACCAAGGTGCCACAAGCAGGCCACCTTTACACTGGTACAGACCAAGGTGCCACTAGCAGGCCACCATTACACTGGTACAGACCAAGGTGCCACTAACAGGCCACCATTACAATGGTAGAGACCAAGGTTCCACGATCGGGCCTCCATAACGCTGTTACAGATCAAAGGTGCCACGAGCAGGCCTCCATTTGGATGCATGCTGCTCAATGTACGCTTGCCTGTTTGTTTTTTGCAGGAGACTTTGATAAGCGGCGTCCTGATCCAGGTGAGCAGGTCATTAAGGTTCACAAGGTCTTTGTTCATCCTCACTACCACGCGTTTACCTTTGACAGCGACATCGCACTGCTTTACCTCGCCCAGCCTGTGGTCCGGAACCCGACCTCCATACCTGCCTGCCTCCCTGACCGTCACCTCTCCAAATACCTGCTGAGGGTGAGTCTGTTGGTCCGGCATGGCTCCATCAGGCTGTAGACCAGAGCTCACATTTGCTCATGTATTTGCACACGTTACCTGGGCAGATCCTCCAGGTTCCTCAGAAAGGTGACGCTCCCAGTGGTCAGCTATACAGACTGCACTTCAACCACTGAACAGGTAAGGGTCGCACACCTCAGCACCCTGATATACAGCCTCTTCTTGTCCAATCTGGGGTTCTGGAGCTCAGCTGGTACCTCTGGACTTCTGTCAGTAGCCATGTTTGCCACTGTGACATCACAAACCACATCACAAACCACTGTGACATCACCACTGTGACATCACCACTGTGACATCATCGTGACATCACAAACCACTGTGACATCACAAACCACTGTGACATCACCCACCACAGTGACATTCAAAACCACTGTGACATCACAAACCACTGTGACATGTGACCACTGAGTGAATGTGAGTCGAATGGGTATGAATGGGTAGGTGTGACCTGCGGTGTAAAGCAGCTTTGAGTAGTCAAAAGACTAGAAAAGCGCTATATAAGCTCAAGCCCATTTACCATTCCATTTACCATTTGTTGCTATGGCTATCAGTTTGCTTCTCCCTTTGGGCCTGTTGGCATCCATCAGGTGTCTGCTGGTCTCCTGGTATCTCTTGGCATGTCCTCATGTCTTCACGAGTCAGCTCGGCATCATTTTGTGTCTTTGGCATCTGTCAGAATCTTCTGGTGTCTTCAGGTCAGCTAAGCATAACTGTAAGCAGGTTACGGAACATCCGTCAGGATCACGTCGTGTTTCTTTTCTGCTGAGATCTCTTTGGGTCCAGATACACCTGTCCTGCCATGGGTCGGGTTACTGTTGATGTCTCTTTGCTGTCTGTTGATGTCTCTTTGCAGTCTGTTGCTGTCTCTTTGCTGTGTGTTGCTGTGCGTTGCCGTCTGTTGATGTCTCTTTGCTGTCTGTTGATGACTCTTTGCTGTCTGTTGCTGTCTCATTGCTGTCTGTTGATGTCTGTTGCTGTCTCTTTGCTGTCTGTTGCTGTCTCTTTGCTGTCTGTTGTTGTCTCATTGCTGTCTCTTTGTTGTCTGTTGCTGTGTCTTTGCCGTCTGTTGATGTCTCTTTGTGGTCTGTTGCTGTCTCTTTCCTGTCTGTTGCTGTGTCTTTGCTGTCTGTTTAAGTCTCCTTGCTGTCTGTTGCTGTCTCTTTGTTGTCTGTTGCTGTCTCTTTCCTGTCTGTTGCTGTCTTGTTGCTGTCTATGTGTCTTTGCTGTCTGTTGATGTCTCTGCTGTCTGTTGCTGACTCTTTCCTGTCTGTTGATGTCTCTTTGCGGTCTGTTGCTGTCTGTTTATTGTCTCTCATTGCCGTCTGTTGCTGTCTCTTTCCTGTCTGTTGCTGTCTCTTTCCTGTCTGTTGATGTTTCCTTGCTGTCTGTTGAGGTCTCTTTGCGGTCTGTTGCTGACTCTTTCCTGTCTGTTGATGTCTCATTGCCGTCTGTTTGCTGTCTGTTGATGTCTCTTTGTGGTCTGTTGCTGTCTCTTTCCTGTTTTTTTGCTGTCTCTTTCCTGTCTGTTGCTGACTCTTTCCTGCTGTTATAACTCTTTGCAGTCTGTTTGCTGTCTGTTGATATCTGTTTGCGGTCTGTTGCTGTCTTTTCCTCTGTTGCTGTCTCTTTCCTGTCTGTTGCTGACTCTTTCCTGTCTGTTGATGTCTCTTTGCGGTCTGTTGCTGTCTGTTGCTGTCTGTATATTGTCTCTCTTTGCCGTCTGTTGCTGTCTCTTTCCTGTCTGTTGCTGTCTCTTTCCTGTCTGTTGATGTCTCTTTGCCGTCTGTTTGCTGTCTGTTGATGTCTCTTTGCCACCTGTTTGCTGTCTGTTGATGTCTCTTTGCGGTATGTTGTTGTCTGTTGCTGTCTCTTTGTTGTCCGTTGCTTTCGCTTTGTTGTCTGTTGCTGTCTCTTTGTTGTCTGTTGCTGTCTTCTTGCTGTCTGTTGATGTCTCTTTGCTGTCTAGTGCTGTCTCTTTGTTGTTTGTTGTTGTCTCTTTCCTGTCTGTTGCTGTCTCTTTCCTGTCTGTTGATGTTTCCTTGCTGTCTGTTGATGTCTCTTTGCGGTCTGTTGCTGACTCTTTCCTGTCTGTTGATGTCTCTTTGCCGTCTGTTTGCTGTCTGTTGATGTCTCTTTGTGGTCTGTTGCTGTCTCTTTCCTGTTTTTTTGCTGTCTCTTTCCTGTCTGTTGCTGACTCTTTCCTGCTGTTGATAACTCTTTGCAGTCTGTTTGCTGTCTGTTGATATCTGTTTGCGGTCTGTTGCTGTCTTTTCCTCTGTTGCTGTCTCTTTCCTGTCTGTTGCTGACTCTTTCCTGTCTGTTGATGTCTCTTTGCGGTCTGTTGCTGTCTCTTTCCTGTCTCTTTGCTCTGTTGCTGACTCTTTGCCTTCTGTTGCTATCTCTTTGCTGTCTGTTGCTGTGTCTTTGCTGTCTGTTGCTGTCTCTTTGCTGTCTGTTGATCTCTCTTTGCCACCTGTTTGCTGTCTGTTGATGTCTCTTTGCGGTATGTTGTTGTCTGTTGCTTTCTCTTTGTTGTCTTTTGCTGTCACTTTCCTGTTTTTTTGCTGTCTCTTTCCTGTCTGTTGCTGACTCTTTCCTGCTGTTGATAACTCTTTGCAGTCTGTTTGCTGTCTGTTGATATCTGTTTGCGGTCTGTTGCTGTCTTTTCCTCTGTTGCTGTCTCTTTCCTGTCTGTTGCTGACTCTTTCCTGTCTGTTGATGTCTCTTTGCGGTCTGTTGCTGTCTCTTTCCTGTCTCTTTGCTCTGTTGCTGACTCTTTGCCTTCTGTTGCTATCTCTTTGCTGTCTGTTGTTGCTGTGTCTTTGCTGTCTGTTGCTGTCTCTTTGCTGTCTGTTGATCTCTCTTTGCCACCTGTTTGCTGTCTGTTGATGTCTCTTTGCGGTATGTTGTTGTCTGTTGCTTTCTCTTTGTTGTCTTTTGCTGTCTCTTTCCTGTTTTTTTGCTGTCTCTTTCCTGTCTGTTGCTGACTCTTTCCTGCTGTTGATAACTCTTTGCAGTCTGTTTGCTGTCTGTTGATATCTGTTTGATGTCTGTTGCTGTCTTTTCCTCTGTTGCTGTCTCTTTCCTGTCTGTTGCTGACTCTTTCCTGCCTGTTGATGTCTCTTTGCGGTCTGTTGCTGTCTGTTTATTGTCTCTCATTGCCGTCTGTTGCTGTCTCTTTCCTGTCTGTTGCTGTCTCTTTCCTGTCTGTTGATGTTTCCTTGCTGTCTGTTGAGGTCTCTTTGCGGTCTGTTGCTGACTCTTTCCTGTCTGTTGATGTCTCTTTGCCGTCTGTTTGCTGTCTGTTGATGTCTCTTTGTGGTCTGTTGCTGTCTCTTTCCTGTTTTTTGCTGTCTCTTTCCTGTCTGTTGCTGACTCTTTCCTGCTGTTGATAACTCTTTGCAGTCTGTTTCCTGTCTGTTGATATCTGTTTGCGGTCTGTTGCTGTCTTTTCCTCTGTTTCTGTCTCTTTCCTGTCTCTTGCTGTCTCTTTCCTGTCTTTTGATGTCTCTTTGCGGTCTGTTGCTGTCTCTTTCCTGTCTCTTTGCTCTGTTGCTGACTCTTTGCCTTCTGTTGCTATCTCTTTCCTGTCTGTTGCTGTGTCTTTGCTGTCTGTTGCTGTCTCTTTGCTGTCTGTTGATCTCTCTTTGCCACCTGTTTGCTGTCTGTTGATGTCTCTTTGCGGTATGTTGTTGTCTGTTGCTTTCTCTTTGTTGTCTTTTGCTGTCACTTTCCTGTTTTTTTGCTGTCTCTTTCCTGTCTGTTGCTGACTCTTTCCTGCTGTTGATAACTCTTTGCAGTCTGTTTGCTGTCTGTTGCTGTCTTTTCCTCTGTTGCTGTCTCTTTCCTGTCTGTTGCTGACTCTTTCCTGTCTGTTGATGTCTCTTTGCGGTCTGTTGCTGTCTCTTTCCTGTCTCTTTGCTCTGTTGCTGACTCTTTGCCTTCTGTTGCTATCTCTTTGCTGTCTGTTGCTGTGTCTTTGCTGTCTGTTGCTGTCTCTTTGCTGTCTGTTGATCTCTCTTTGCCACCTGTTTGCTGTCTGTTGATGTCTCTTTGCGGTATGTTGTTGTCTGTTGCTTTCTCTTTGTTGTCTTTTGCTGTCTCTTTCCTGTTTTTTTGCTGTCTCTTTCCTGTCTGTTGCTGACTCTTTCCTGCTGTTGATAACTCTTTGCAGTCTGTTTGCTGTCTGTTGATATCTGTTTGATGTCTGTTGCTGTCTTTTCCTCTGTTGCTGTCTCTTTCCTGTCTGTTGCTGACTCTTTCCTGCCTGTTGATGTCTCTTTGCGGTCTGTTGCTGTCTGTTTATTGTCTCTCTTTGCCGTCTGTTGCTGTCTCTTTCCTGTCTGTTGCTGTCTCTTTCCTGTCTGTTGATGTTTCCTTGCTGTCTGTTGAGGTCTCTTTGCGGTCTGTTGCTGACTCTTTCCTGTCTGTTGATGTCTCTTTGCCGTCTGTTTGCTGTCTGTTGATGTCTCTTTGTGGTCTGTTGCTGTCTCTTTCCTGTTTTTTTGCTGTCTCTTTCCTGTCTGTTGCTGACTCTTTCCTGCTGTTGATAACTCTTTGCAGTCTGTTTGCTGTCTGTTGATATCTGTTTGCGGTCTGTTGCTGTCTTTTCCTCTGTTGCTGTCTCTTTCCTGTCTGTTGCCTCCTGTTTGCTGTCTTTTGATGTCTCTTTGCGGTATATTGTTGTCTGTTGCTGTCTCTTTGTTGTTTGTTGCTTTCGCTTTGTTGCCTGTTGCTGTCTCTTTGTTGTCTGTTGCTGTCTTTTTGCTGTCTGTTGATGTCTCTTTGCTGTCTAGTGCTGTCTCTTTGTTGTCTATTGCTGTCTCTTTCCTGTCTGTTGCTGTCTTGTTGCTGTCTGTTTATGTGTCTTTGCTGTCTGTTGATGTCTCTGCTGTCTGTTGCTGACTCTTTCCTGTCTGCTGATGTCTCTTTGCGGTCTCTTGCTGTCTGTTGATGTCTCTTTGCCGTCTGTTGCTGTCTCTTTCCTGTCTGTTGCTGTCTCTTTCCTGTCTGTTGCTGTCTTGTTGCTGTCTGTTTACGTGTCTTTGCTGTCTGTTGATGTCTCTGCTGTCTGTTGCTGACTCTTTCCTGTCTGTTGATGTCTCTTTGCGGTCTGTTGCTGTCTGTTGATGTCTCTTTGCCTTCTGTTGATGTCTCTTTGTGGTCTGTTGGTGTCTCTTTCCTGTTTTTTTGCTGTCTCTTTCCTGTTTGTTGCTGACTCTTTCCTGCTGTTGATAACTCTTTGCAGTCTGTTTGCTGTCTGTTGATATCTGTTTGCGGTCTGTTGCTGTCTTTTCCTGTCTGTTACTGTCTCTTTCCTGTCTGTTGCCTCCTGTTTGCTGACTGTTGATGTCTCTTTGCCGCCTGTTTGCTGTCTGTTGATGTCTCTTTGTGGTATGTTGCTTTCGCTTTGTTGTCTGTTGCTGTCTCTTTGTTGTCTGTTGCTGTCTTTTTGCTGTCTGTTGATGTCTCTTTGCTGTCTAGTGCTGTCTCTTTGTTGTTTGTTGTTGTCTCTTTGCTGTCTGTTGCTGTCTCTTTGTTGTCTGTTGCTGTCTCTTTGCTATCTGTTGCTGTCTCTTTCCTGTCTCTTTGCTGTCTCTTGCTGTGCCTTTGCTGTCTCTTTCCTGTCTCTCTGCTATCTGTTGCTGTCTCTTTGCTGTCGATGCTGTCTGTTGCTGTCTCTTTCCTGTCTCTTTGCTCTGTTGCTGACTCTTTGCCTTCTGTTGCTATCTCTTTGTTGTCTGTTGCTGTGTCTTTGCTGTCTGTTGCTGTCTCTTTGCTGTCTGTTGATCTCTCTTTGCCACCTGTTTGCTGTCTGTTGATGTCTCTTTGCGGTATGTTGTTGTCTGTTGCTTTCTCTTTGTTGTCTTTTGCTGTCACTTTGTCTGTTGCTGTCTCTTTCCTGTTTGTTGCTGACTCTTTCCTGCTGTTGATAACTCTTTGCAGTCTGTTTGCTGTCTGTTGATATCTGTTTGCGGTCTGTTGCTGTCTTTTCCTGTCTGTTACTGTCTCTTTCCTGTCTGTTGCCTCCTGTTTGCTGACTGTTGATGTCTCTTTGCCGCCTGTTTGCTGTCTGTTGATGTCTCTTTGTGGTATGTTGCTTTTGCTTTGTTGTCTGTTGCTGTCTCTTTGTTGTCTGTTGCTGTCTTTTTGCTGTCTGTTGATGTCTCTTTGCTGTCTAGTGCTGTCTCTTTGTTGTTTGTTGTTGTCTCTTTGCTGTCTGTTGCTGTCTCTTTGTTGTCTGTTGCTGTCTCTTTGCTATCTGTTGCTGTCTCTTTCCTGTCTCTTTGCTGTCTCTTGCTGTGCCTTTGCTGTCTCTTTCCTGTCTCTCTGCTATCTGTTGCTGTCTCTTTGCTGTCGATGCTGTCTGTTGCTGTCTCTTTCCTGTCTCTTTGCTCTGTTGCTGACTCTTTGCCTTCTGTTGCTATCTCTTTGCTGTCTGTTGCTGTGTCTTTGCTGTCTGTTGCTGTCTCTTTGCTGTCTGTTGATCTCTCTTTGCCACCTGTTTGCTGTCTGTTGATGTCTCTTTGCGGTATGTTGTTGTCTATTGCTTTCTCTTTGTTGTCTTTTGCTGTCACTTTGTTGTCTGTTGCTGTCTCTTTGCTGTCTGTTGCTGTCTCTTTGTTGACTGTTGATGTCTCTTTGCTGTCTGTTGCTGTCTCTTTGTTGTTTGTTGCTGTCTCTTTGCTGTCTGTTGCTGTGTCTTTGCTCTTTCTTTCCTGTCTCTTTGCTGTCTGTTGCTGTCTCTTTGCTGTCTGTTGTTGTCTGTTGCTGCCTCTTTGCTGTCTGTTGCTGTCTCTTTGCTGTCGATGCTGTCTGTTGCTGTCTCTTTCCTGTCTCTTTGCTGTCTGTTGCTGACTCTTTGCCTTCTGTTGCTATCTCTTTGCTGTCTGTTGCTGTGTCTTTTCTGTCTGTTGCTGTCTCTTTGCTGTCTGTTGATCTCTCTTTGTTGTCTGTTGCTGTATCTTTGCTGTCTCTTTCCTGTCTGATGCTGTCTCTTTGCCTTCTGTTGCTGTCTCTTTGCTGTCTCTTTCCTGTCTGTTGCTGTCTCTTTGCTGTCTGTTGCTGTCTCTTTGCGTTCTGTTGATGTGTCTTTGCCTTCTGTTGCTGTCTCTTTCCTGTCTGTTGCTGTCTCTTTGCCTTCTGTTGCTGTCTCTTTCCTGTCTGTTGCTGTCTCTTTGCTGTCTGTTGCTGTCTCTTTGCGTTCTGTTGATGTCTCTTTGCTGTCTGTTGCTGTCTCTTTCCTGTCTGTTGCTGTCACTTTGCTGTCTGTTGCTGTCTCTTTGCGTTCTGTTGATGTGTCTTTGCCTTCTGTTGCTCTCTCTTTGCTGTCTGTTGCTGTCTTTGCTCTTTCTTTCCTGTCTCTTTGCTGTCTGTTGCTGTCTCTTTGCTGTCTGTTGCTGTCTCTTTCCTGTCTGTTGCTGTCTCTTTGCTGTCTGTTGATTTCTCTTTGCCGTCTGTTGCTGTCTGTTGTTGTCTTTTGCTGTCTCTTAGTTGTCTGTTGCTTTCTCTTTGTTGTCTTTTGCTGTCACTTTGTTGTCTGTTGCTGTCTCTTTGCTGTCTGTTGCTGTCTCTTTGTTGACTGTTGATGTCTCTTTCCTGTCTGTTGCTGTCTCTTTGTTGTTTGTTGCTGTCTCTTTGCTGTCTGTTGCTGTGTCTTTGATCTTTCTTTCCTGTCTCTTTGCTGTCTGTTGCTGTCTCTTTGCTCTCTGTTGTTGTCTGTTGCTGCCTCTTTGCTGTCTGTTGCTGTCTCTTTGCTGTCGATGCTGTCTGTTGCTGTCTCTTTCCTGTCTCTTTGCTGTCTGTTGCTGACTCTTTGCCTTCTGTTGCTATCTCTTTGCTGTCTGTTGCTGTGTCTTTTCTGTCTGTTGCTGTCTCTTTGCTGTCTGTTGATCTCTCTTTGTTGTCTGTTGCTGTATCTTTGCTGTCTCTTTCCTGTCTGATGCTGTCTCTTTGCCTTCTGTTGCTGTCTCTTTCCTGTCTGTTGCTGTCTCTTTGCTGTCTGTTGTTGTCTGTTGCTGCCTCTTTGCTGTCTGTTGCTGTCTCTTTGCTGTCGATGCTGTCTGTTGCTGTCTCTTTCCTGTCTCTTTGCTGTCTGTTGCTGACTTTTTGCCTTCTGTTGCTATCTCTTTGCTGTCTGTTGCTGTGTCTTTTCTGTCTGTTGCTGTCTCTTTGCTGTCTGTTGATCTCTCTTTGTTGTCTGTTGCTGTATCTTTGCTGTCTCTTTCCTGTCTGATGCTGTCTCTTTGCCTTCTGTTGCTGTCTCTTTGCTGTCTCTTTCCTGTCTGTTGCTGTCTCTTTGCTGTCTGTTGCTGTCTCTTTGCGTTCTGTTGATGTGTCTTTGCCTTCTGTTGCTGTCTCTTTCCTGTCTGTTGCTGTCTCTTTGCCTTCTGTTGCTGTCTCTTTCCTGTCTGTTGCTGTCTCTTTGCTGTCTGTTGCTGTCTCTTTGCGTTCTGTTGATGTCTCTTTGCTGTCTGTTGCTGTCTCTTTCCTGTCTGTTGCTGTCACTTTGCTGTCTGTTGCTGTCTCTTTGCGTTCTGTTGATGTGTCTTTGCCTTCTGTTGCTCTCTCTTTGCTGTCTGTTGCTGTCTTTGCTCTTTCTTTCCTGTCTCTTTGCTGTCTGTTGCTGTCTCTTTGCTGTCTGTTGCTGTCTCTTTGCTGTCTGTTGCTGTCTCTTTGCTGTCTGTTGATTTCTCTTTGTTGTCTGTTGCTGTCTCTTTTTTGTCTGTTGCTTCCTCTTTGTTGTCTGTTGCTGTGTCTTTGCTGTCTGTTGCTTTGTCTTTGCTGTCTGTTGCTGTCTCTTTACTGTCTGTTGATGTCTCTTTGCTTTCTCTTTCCTGTCTCTTTGCTGTCTGTTGATTTCTCTTTGTTGTCTGTTGATGTCTCTTTGCTGTCTGATGATGTCTCTTTGCTGTCTGTTGCTGTCTCTTTACTGTCTCTTTGCTGTCTGTTGCTGTCTCTTTGCATTCTGTTGATGTGTCTTTGCCTTCTGTTGCTGTCTCTTTCCTGTCTGTTGCTGTCTCTTTGCTGTCTGTTGCTGTCTCTTTGCTGTCTGTTGATGTGTCTTTGCCTTCTGTTGCTGTCTCTTTGCTGTCTCTTTCCTGTCTGTTGCTGTCTCTTTGCCTTCTGTTGCTGTCTCTTTCCTGTCTGTTGCTGTCTCTTTGCTGTCTGTTGCTGTCTCTTTGCGTTCTGTTGATGTGTCTTTGCCTTCTGTTGCTGTCTCTTTCCTGTCTGTTGCTGTCTCTTTGCCTTCTGTTGCTGTCTCTTTCCTGTCTGTTGCTGTCTCATAGCTGTCTGTTGCTGTCTCTTTGCGTTCTGTTGATGTCTCCTTGCTGTCTGTTGCTGTCTCTTTCCTGTCTGTTGCTGTCACTTTGCTGTCTGTTGCTGTCTCTTTGCCTTCTGTTGATGTGTCTTTGCCTTCTGTTGCTGTCTCTTTCCTGTCTGTTGCTGTCTCTTTGCTGTCTGTTGCTGTCTCTTTGCTGTCTGTTGCTGTGACCTGTCGTCTCCTGTGTCCTCAGGTGATCACAGACAACATGTTCTGTGCAGGTTACCTGGACGAGGCTCTGGACTCCTGCAGCGGGGACAGCGGCGGGCCGTTCGTGGTCCACTACAGGGGGACCTGGTTTCTGACTGGGGTCATCAGCTGGGGCGAGCGGTGTGCCGCCAAAGGCAAGTACGGAGTCTACACCCGTGTGGGGAACTTCCTGGGCTGGATCCAGGACACCATGGAGAGACCAGACCTGAACCAGACCAGCAGCTGAGGGGGGGCAGGCAGCAGAAGCCGAGCCCAGAGCAGATCCCAGATCCTGATCGTGAGTGTTGAGACGGTCTGGAGCTCTGCAGGTCACACGTGGTTCTGATCCAAACAGGAAACAGTGACCCTTCAAAATAAAACAGGCCTGAAGTTCATCTTATTAAAGCAGCCAATAGGAATCTTCTGTAAAACAGGAAGTGATTTTTTAGGATAATCCGCTTTAAAGGTCTGGACCGGCTCAGGGACAGACCATGTCACCTGTGGACAGGTGAGGAGGGGAAACACCTGGGACAGGAGGTGAAACTGATGCTTCAGCGAGTCCAGAAGAGCCCGAGACCAAAGATCTGCAGACGGAGACCACAGCGTCCTCGTTCACACCTGAGGCTGAAGCAGGAGTCTGATGGACACGTGACCTCTGTGGACTCAAGGTCATCCCAGCAGCCAGAGGTCACACCTCCCATCCTGGACCTTTGGTCTGAGCTGAACCCTCCAGACTTTTATCAAAAATCTGAGTTTGTGCCATTTATCTCTGTATCGCCTTTGGAATAAAACACAGAAACTGTTCCTGTGACAGTCAGTGCTTTATTATTTTATTAAATATAAAAAAAGAGAGAGATGTTATTTTGTTTTTATTTATTTATCAAAGCGTTTACATATGAGAGACATTCAGACAGGAATATGAAAAACATTTAAACACACGAAGATCCAACAGCTCAAATCTGAACAGCACTTTGTTTTTATCTCTTTAATCTGTTTATTTTTTTTATCTCTTTGTTCTGTTTGTTTTTATCTCTTTGATCTGTTTATTTTTTTTATCTCTTTGATCTGTTTATTTTTATCTCTTTGTTCTGTTTGTTTTTATCTCTTTGATCTGTTTATTTTTATCTCTTTGTTCTGTTTGTTTTTATCTCTTTGTTCAGTTTATTGAATGATGTATGAAGGCCGTTTTCACGCTGAATAATCTGGAATCTTTATGCCAGTGCTCTGATTGGCTCCTCCAAGGACCAATCAGAGCTGGCCTCAGGTGGACTCACCACCAGGGGGCGGCGTGCAGCTGGATCCAGTCCACATACTTGGCCACGCGGGTGTAGACCCCGTACACCCTCTGGCTGCCACACTCCTCGGGCCCCCCCCACGACACCAGGCCGAACACCACCCACCTCCGGCTGACCCGGTCCTGCATCACAAACGCCCCCCCGCTGTCGCCCAGGCAGGTGTCCCGCCCCCCCTCGAAGAAGCCGGCGCAGAACATGTTGTCGGTGATGTTGTAGCTGACGGAGCGCGAGGCGTAGCTTGCCTCACACTCGTCCTGAGACACCACGGGCAGCTTCACGAACTGCAGGAGGTCAGAGGTCAAGCCCAGGTCAGAGGTGAGGGAGGGGGGGCTACCAGACGGAGGGGCAGAGGAGGCGTTGAGACTGGCGATGCCCCACCCAGCAACCACACCCAGAGAGCTAGGGGGTGGAGCCAGCGGGTCCACCTGCAAGACAAAGGCCCCGTCAGGCTACTGAATATCTATACAATATCTACTGAATATCTATACAATATCTACTGAATATCTATACAATATCTACTGAATACCTATACAATAACTACTGAATATCTATACAATACCTACTGAATATCTATACAATACCTACTGAATATCTATACAACTACTGAATACCTATACAATAACTACTGAATATCTATACAATATCTACTGAATACCTATACAATATCTACTGAATATCTATACAATACCTACTGAATATCTATACAACTACTGAATACCTATACAATAACTACTGAATATCTATACAATATCTACTGAATACCTATACAATAACTACTGAATATCTATACAATACCTACTGAATATCTATACAATATCTACTGAATACCTATACAATAACTACTGAATATCTATACAATACCTACTGAATATCTATACAATATCTACTGAATATCTATACAATAACTACTGAATACCTATACAATAACTACTGAATATCTATACAATAACTACTGAATATCTATACAATACCTACTGAATATCTATACAACTACTGAATACCTATACAATAACTACTGAATATCTATAAAATATCTACTGAATACCTATACAATAACTACTGAATATCTATACAGTACCTACTGAATATCTATACAATATCTACTGAATATCTATACAATAACTACTGAATATCTATACAGTATCTACTGAATATCTATACAATATCTACTGAATATCTATACAATAACTACTGAATATCTATACAATATCTACTGAATATCTATACAATTCTGAATCATTTATGTCACAAAGTTTCTGTTTCAGAGGGGGTAGACAGTATTTCCTGTAGTATTAGAGTATTTACAGTCATAGTATCCATAGTGCCTTGTTGCAATGGGGGGTAGACAGTACTTCCTGTTGTATTAGCAGAGTATTTGCAGTAACAGTACTACAGTACCTGACTTTGTGGCGGGGGCAGACAAACAGGGCGGATGAGTTCGTTAAACTCCGCCCCCTGCGTCAGCCTCAGCAGGGCGATGTCGTTGTTGTAGTTTCTCGGTTCGAAGTCTGGATGGAGGATGATCTGCTGCACGGAGCGGGCGGTGGCTACGCCCCTTTCTCTGGCGTCATGGAGACCGAGGAACACCTGGAACACAAGAACAGCCAATCATCAGTCAGGATCACTGCTGATGTTTACAAACGTGGAGAAAGCTCCAGAGGGGAAACCCCTTCCCCTCAGTCATCCTCAAGAGGGGGCGGAGCTATGCTGTCCGTCAGGGCCATAGACATTATATACTTAGACGCCTCATTGAGCGCTGAATCATACGTCAACGGTGCCGCCATATTGGATGTGGCAAGAGCGAACTGAGAACGTACCTCATTCAAGTGTTGCTGTGCAGTCCAAACCAGATTTCATGGAATTACCTTTCTCAGGTAAGACGGAAAAAAAACTTTTGATTGCGTTTGGCCGTTAAGGCTAACTTCACGAACAGAAATCGCTAACTTTGTGACTAATACCATGAAGTCCCGCGCATAACACTGTGGATTCTCGCGGTTCGACCAGCCTCTTAACAACAAAGAAGTCCTTTCTATTTAACTAAATAAACTACTCTGATGGTTGGTAGTTGCTTAGCAAACTTTAAAACATACTATTAACATACTTTAACATACTATTAAGGGTTTCCCAAAGATGAAGAGCAGAGAACGCAGTGGGGAACAGCCATCAGGGGTTTTCTGCTCGTATGTCGGATGCTCTGCAGCGAGCACTTACATGGAGGTCTGTGACTCACCTGGACGTGCTCCGGCGCCACAGCGACCACGCTGCTGTCCCTCCTCGGCGACCTCAGGACGTGGGCGGCCGTGAGGACCCAGCGCTCTGACAGGAGGGCTCCTGATCCGAACCAGCGGTCCTCAGGGACCCGGGACAGGTCCTCCACACTCAGCAGGACCTGCCAGGGGAACAGACCAGGTCCTGCACTGCGACCCCCCACCACCCGCTTCACCAGAGGGGGGAGGGGCCTCGCCGGACGACCACAGGCTGGGTAGAGAGAGAGAGAGTCAGAGGGCGAGCGAGGCGGAGTCTGACGCTCACCTCCTGTCGTGCCTCACCTGATCCGTTGGCGGGAGGACAGGAGAACTTCCTACTTCCTGTCTGAGAGCTGATCCACTCCCCACCCGGCCCACAGCTGACCGAGACTAGAACAGAGACCAGATGAAAGACCTGAGGACCTGGACCTGTGAGGACCTGTGTGGACCTGTGAGGACTTGGACCTGTGTGGACCTGTGAGGACCTGTGTGGACCTGTGTAGACCTGTGAGGACCTGTGTGGACCTGTGAAGACCTGGACATGTTTGGACCTGTGTGGACCTGGACCTGTGAAGACCTGGACCTGTGTGGACCTGTGAAGACCTGGACCTGTGTGGACCTGTGTGGACCTGTGTGTGGTTCTTACCGTTGCTGCCATCCTCTCTGCACAAGAAGACGACCGTGGATCCAAACACCGTGCTGTTGTCATGACTACCAAACACTACGTCAGCCATGGCAACCATGTCCGGATTCCCACAATCCACCTCTGCAGGAAAAGGACCAATCAGCTGTCAGTGTGAGGGTTGGTCAAAGGTCAAAGGGTGAAGAGCAGAAGGTGAAGAGTTCTTTTATCATCACAGTTCAAACTTCACTGATAGTTTCTGCCTGATAACAATGAGGTGAAGAGAAAACTAATCTGATTCAATCTGATCTGATTTAATCTAGATTTAAACTAAACTAACTGACATTTTCATCCACAAATAAAAACTAGACTAAAATGTCTGACAGACTTAATCCAATCAGACCTAATATGGTCATGTAGGAAGTATAGACAAGTGATGAATCTATCCAATCACAGCTACTTTGTTTGTGTTAAAGGTTGGATGAGTTCAGAGGGACATCCAATCACAGCTGCCTTAGCTTGGTGGTGGTGGGATAAGTTGTGGAGCGATCCAATCAGAGCTGCTCTCTTTATGAATTGATATATTCATGTAGAGCAGGTTCACTGTTTGTTGTCAGTTCTGGTATTGTAACTGAGATGCTCTGCCAGGTAGCCTAAATAAAGGTGACTGCATTTCACACAAAGGAACATTTGTTTCTGTTCATTTAGACATTCAGACTTTACTAACATTCAATAAAGGCTTAGTAGATGTTAGGTAGGTAGGTATGTAGGTAGGCAGATAGACATTCAGACTTTACTAACATTCAATAAAGGCTTAGTAGATGTTAGGTAGGTAGGTATGTAGGTAGGCAGATAGACATTCAGACTTTACTAACATTCAATAAAGGCTTAGTAGATGTTAGGTAGGTAGGTATGTAGGTAGGCAAATAGACATTCAGACTTTACTAACATTCAATAAAGGCTTAGTAGATATTAGGTAGGTAGGTATGTAGGTAGGCAGATCGACATTCAGACTTTACTAACATTCAATAAAGGCTTAGTAGATGTTTGGTAGGTAGGTATGTAGGTAGGCAGATAGACATTCAGACTTTACTAACATTCAATAAAGGCTTAGTAGATGTTTGGTAGGTAGGTATGTAGGTAGGCAGATAGACATTCAGACTTTACTAACATTCTATAAAGGCTTAGTAGATGTTAGCTAAGTAGGTATGTAGGTAGGCAGAAAGACATTCAGACTTTACTAACATTCAATAAAGGCTTAGTAGATGTTAGGTAAGTAGGTATGTAGGTAGGCAGATAGACATTCAGACTTTACTAACATTCAGTAAAGGCTTAGTAGATGTTAGATAGGTAGGTATGTAGGTAGGCAGATAGACATTCAGACTTTACTAACATTCAATAAAGGCTTAGTAGATGTTAGGTAGGTAGGTATTTAGGTAGGCAGATAGACATTCAGACTTTACTAACATTCAATAAAGGGTTAGTAGATGGTAGGTAGGTAGGTATGTAGGTAGGCAGATAGACATGCAGACTTTACTAACATTCAATAAAGGGTTAGTAGGTGTAAGGTAGGTAGGTATGTAGGTAGGCAGATAGACATTCAGACTTTACTAACATTCAATATCGGGTTTACTAGACCTTAGGTAGGTAGGTATGTAGGTAGGCAGATAGACATTCAGACTTTACTAACATTCAATAAAGGGTTAGTAGATGTTAGGAAGGTAGGTATGTAGGTAGGCAGATACACATTCAGACTTTACTAACATTCAGTAAAGGCTTAGTAGATGTTAGGTAGGTAGGTATGTAGGTTGGCAGATAGACATTCAGACTTTACTAACATTCAGTAAAGGGTTAGAACATGTTAGGTAGGTAGGTATGTAGGTAGGCAGATAGACATGCAGACTTTACTAACATTCAATAAAGAGTTAGTAGATGTTAGGTAGGTAGGTATGTAGGTAGGCAGATAGACATGCAGACTTTACTAACATTCAATAAAGAGTTAGTAGATGTTAGGTAGGTAGGTATGTAGGTTGGCAGATAGACATTCAGACTTTACTAACATTCAGTACAGGGTTAGTACATGTTAGGTAGGTAGGTATGTAGGTAGGCAGATAGACATTCAGACTTTAATAACATTCAATAAAGGCTTAGTAGATGTTAGGTAGATAGGTATGTAGGTAGGCAAATAGACATTCAGACTTTACTAACATTCAATAAAGGGTTCGTAGATTTTAGGTAGGTAGGTATGTAGGTTGGCAGATAGACATTCAGACTTTACTAACATTCAGTAAAGGGTTAGTACATGTTAGGTAGGTAGGTATGTAGGTAGGCAGATACACATTCAGACTTTACTAACATTCAGTAAAGGGTTAGTACATGTTAGGTAGGTAGGTAGGTATGTGGGTAGAAGATAGACATTCAGACTTTACTAACATTCAATAAAGGATTCGTAGATTTTAGGTAGGTAGGTATGTAGGTAGGCAGATACACATTCAGACTTTACTAACATTCAATAAAGGCTTAGTAGATGTTAGGTAGGTAGGTATGTAGGTAGGCAGATACACATTCAGACTTTACTAACATTCAATAAAGGCTTAGTAGATGTTTGATTTTATCCAAGAGGAAAACAGGACTTCAGAAATTCAAGGAAACATAAAAATGTCTTCCCCTTTACACTTCAGATTTTAGATGACTAAAACTAGACTACATTAAAACTATTTAGAGACTAAACTATGTCTAAACTAAAAGATATTTTAGGTCAAAGACTAGAACTAAACTAAAGAATGTCTACATTAAAACTGCAGGGCTGTAGGTGTTTGGCTTTGTGTTTACTATCAGCACTACTATTATGATTAAAGCAAATACTGTTAGTACTACTACTACTACTATAAGTACTTCTAATACTTTAACTATTACTCTAAGTACTCCTAACTGCAGCTGCAGACGCTCGGTCGACTACAGAGTGATCATTAGGATTATATTAAGACTAAAATGAACACATGACAGCACAGTGTATTTATTTGTTTTATTGAAAAATAATTTAACTGCTCATCAATTTTTTCTACAGTTTGAGGCAGCAGGACCCTCTGACTAATCAGCCCTGTGATTGGTTAAGGTGCTGGATAAGCCCCGCCTCCTCCTCCCCGGGCCTGTTTGTGCAGAGAGAGAGAGAGAGCAGGTGGGACAGTTTGATTATTGTTATGAATATTGAATAAAACACTGACGTGCTTCCACTTATGCTGGCAGCTTCCAATATACACGCACTGGCCAGTTTATTAGGCACACCCTTCATACTCAGGTTGGACCTCCTTCACCTTCAGAGATGTTGGTCCATGTCTCCATGACAGCATCACAGAGCATCTCCTGCTCCAGCACATCCCACAGCTCCTCTACTGGACTGAGATCTGGTGACTGTGAATAAAGCAGTGTGAGCTGATCTGAGCTCTGAGACATGGAGCTGCTGAAGTCTCCATCTTCAGATGGTCCACTGTGGTCATAAAGGGATGGACATGCTCAGGTAGGCTGTGGGGTTTGAACCATGAACCAGCAGCAGCAGGCTGAACCGCTGATCCAAGGCAGGATGGATCCATGTTTATGATGTTCACACCAAACTCTGAATGTGGAGCAGAGATCCAGACTCATCAGACCAGGAGACACTTTACAGTCTGCTGCTTCTGTTCTTAGCTCACAGGAGTGGACCCTGCTGTGGGACCTTGTTTTGAGGCTCCATTTGGACTTCACCAGTTGGTCTTCATTATGTCTACATGACTAAATGCACTAAGTTGCTGCCTTGTGACTGGCTGTTTGCAGTTGAACAGGTGTACTTAATAAAGTGGCTGCAGTGTTGTCCGACAGGAGTGTGTGGGTGTGTGTGTGAGGGTCTGCAGTCCTCCAGTGTCACTGTGCCACTTCCTCCTCACCGACCAATCAGACTGGAGAAGGGGCGGGGCTACTCTGCTCTGTACCTGCTGTCCCCGATGACTCTGATCACGCTGATGACCGAGATATTAAAGAAACGTCTTTACACGCTCACCACAGAGCCTCTGAACTGCACCAGAACCACCTCTAATGACCTCTAATGACCTATATATGACCTCTAATGACCTCTGACCTATCCATGACCTATACATGACCTCTAATGACCTCTAATGACCTATATATGACCTCTAATGACCTCCAAATGACCTCTAATGACCTATACATGACCTCTGACCTATACATGACCTATACTTGACCTCTAATGACCTATTCATGACCTCTAATGACCTAAACATGACCTCTAATGACCTCTACATGACCTCTGTGTGTGTGGGTGGGGCCTCACTCTGACAGCTCGGAGGTCTGCTGCTCCAGGATCCATCAGCCCCACAGTCCAGCTGAAGATGGTCCAGAACCTCCCCGTCCTGAAACAGAGCAGCGCTGCAGTGTGAATGAGCTCCAGCAGGGGGCGCTGTGGTATTATACTGAGGTACTACTGCAGTATTATTATAATGAACAGCTGTGTTTGCTGGACTGTCCTTCTCCACAGAGGTCCTCATCAGAGCCTTAAAAAAACAGGACCAGGACCAGGACCAAGAACAGGACCAGGACCACTTCATCGCTGCAGTGCCTCACCTTCATGAGTCTGTATCCCTGCTCACAGGTGAACACCACATGATCCTTAAAGGAGTACTCTGATTGGACAGGTGTCATCAGGGCATGGGGCGGAGCTTCAGGTACCACACACGGACTTCCTGTACCGACAAAATAAAAGCATAAGAAAGTGTAGTAGTGAAGCAGTATTGTATAGTATTGTGTATCAGTGTGTATCAGTGTGTATTAGTGTGTGGTATTGTGTATCAGTGTGTATCAGTGTGTAGTATTGTGTATCAGACCCATTGATGTGTATGTCAGTCTCCAGCCCGTGTTGTCTCCGGAGTCGTCACTGTGGAAAACGATGGTGACGGCGTTGGTGTCCGTCTGGATCTCTCCGGGGGATCGATCCCCACAGAACGGACCGAAGACTCTGCTGCCTGCTGACACCTGAAACAACGACAACATCAGGACTGTGGACAGGACAGTGGACAGGACAGTGGGTGAGACAGTGGACAGTGGGTGTTTGAGACTTCTGTTTCTCCTTCCAGAGCATTTTTAGATGGAGAACAGACGATCCCAGCAGAGGAGTAGCGGTTTTGTCCGACTGTGAGTCTGTCTCTGTATGTCAGTCCTGTGATTGGCTGGTCACCCTGTTTCTGACTGAACAGGATAAGCAGCTAAAAACTGGACAGGTGTGTGTGGTCTGCTCACCTTGACGTGGTCGTAGGGGCAGGTGATGTCGGGATGGTCCTCCACGTCGAAGCGGGGGTCAAAGAGGAGGCGGAGCTTGAAGCCTGGCTCCACCTCAATCCTGTACTCGCACTCTGAGCTCTTCGGGTACGGAGACGGGAAATCCACGCTGCTCAGGACACCAGAGCGTTCCCTGAACACAGCACCACTGCACTCCACTGCACACACACACGCACACACACACACACGTTTGTTAGTGTGTACTGGGGTCAGAGGTCAGGCTGTGTTCAGACTGTTGTTGTTTATTGTGACTGGAGGCAGTTTATCTGAGGAGCTCAATCACAGACGAGGTGATTCAAGTGCTTCAGAGAACAAAATAAAAACAACAACAATCATTCTAAACTAACTTAGAGAGCAGATCAGAGCCGGTCAAATATGAACAGTTACATGTTTGAACACTGTCAGAGCAGAGGTCTGTTTCACAGCCTCAGGACTGGTCCAGGTTTGAGCTTCATCAAACGAGTTTTATGTCGACCACAGACTGCAGACTCAGACAGAGCTGTCATGGTGAACCCGTACTTAATGATAAGGCCACGCTACACAATGTGAGCATCATTATGGACGTTTCATCTGCTGCACAGGGACCAACAACAGACCAATCAGGGCCTGTTCACAACAGGAAGTCAAGCATGTCTGATCTAAGTCTGTGCTCGACCAACCACAGATTCTCTATACTGCCAAAAGTCTTTGCTCACCTGCCATGACCCTCATATGAACTTAAACTCCATCCCATTCCTAATCCATAGGGTTCAATCTGACGTGGGTCCACCCTTTGCAGCTATAACAGCTTCAACTCTTCTGGGAAGGCTGTCCACAAGGTTTAGGAGTGTTTATGGGAATTTTTGACCATTCTTCCAGAAGAGCATTTGTGAGCTCACACACTGATGTTGGACCAGAAGGCCTGGCTCTCAGTCTCTGCTCTAATTCATCCCAAAGGTGTTCTATGGGGTTGAGGTCAGGACTCTGTGCAGGCCAGACAAGTTGATCCACAGCAGACTCTGTCCTCCATGTCTTTATGGACCTGCTTTGTGCTCTGGTGCACAGTCATGTTGGAAGAGGAAGGGGCCAGCTCCAAACTGTTCCCACAAAGTTGGAGCATGGAATTGTCCAAAATGTCTTGGTGTGCTGAAGCATTCAGAGTTCCTTTGACTGGAACTAAGGGGCCAAGCCCAGCTCCTGAAAAACACCCCCACACCATAATCCCCCCTCCACCAAACTTTACACTTGGCACAATGCAGTCACACAAGTATGGTTCTCCTGGCAACCTCCAAACCCAGACTGGTCCATCAGATTGTCAGATGGAGAAGCGTGATTGGTCACTCCAGAGAAGGCGTCTCCACTGCTCTAGAGTCCAGTGGCGGCGTGCTTTACACCACTGCATCCACGCTTTGCATTGCACTTGGTGACGTGAGGCTTGGATGTAGCTGCTCGGCCATGGAAACCCATCCATGAAGCTCTCTGCTCTGTTCTTGAGCTAATCTGAAGGCCACATGAAGTTTGGAGGTCTGTAGAGATTGACTCTGCAGAAAGTTGGCGACCTCTTCTCACTATGTGCCTCAGCATCTGCTGACCCCGCTCCGTCAGTTTATGTGGCCTACCACTTGGTGGCTGAGTTGCTGTGGTTCCCAAACACTTCCACGTTCTTATAATCCAGCTGACAGTTGACTGTGGAATATTTAGGAGTGAGGAAATGTCACCACTGGATTTGTTGCTCAGGTGGCATCCTATCACAGTTCCACACTGGAATTCACTGAGCTCCTGAGAGCGACCCATTCTTTCACTAATGTTTGTTAAAGCAGTCTGCATGCCTAGGTGATGATTTTATACACCTGTGGACATGGAAGAGACTGGAACACCTGATTCTGATTATTTGGATGGGTGAGTGAAGACTTTTGGCAGCGTAGTGAAGATCCAATCATCCAGTCATGTGACCGACCTCGCCATCAACAGACGTCAACAAGAACCTCCTCAGCAGTGTGTGTGTGTGTGTGTGTGTCTGTGTGTGTGTCAGTGTGTGTGTCTGTGTGTGTGTGTGTGTGTGTGTGTGTGTCAGTGTGTGTGTGCGTGTCTGTGTGTGTGTCAGTGTGTGTGTGTGCCAGCTGAAGCTCTGGTGTAAATATTTGCAGCAGCTCTTATCAGTCACACTGAGGCCAGAGTCCAGAGCTCTCTGTTTCACTCTTAAAGTTCATGGCGTGCTCAAAATGGACACCGGTTAACCCGGCACGGCACGGCACGGCACGGCACGGCACGGCACGGCACACTAACAAACATGCTCTTCATCTCTAACTCTGAGCAGGTCCTGAGGTGTTAGCCTGAAGCCGACTCAGGTTGCCATCACGTTTGATCTGACTGACTCCACACTCGTTTGTCTGACGGCAGTTTTCTATTGGCCGACGAATCTGTAAACCAAACATGGTTCCTGACAAAGACCTGGACCCTGACCAAAAGACAACTCAGAAACATCTTACAAACGAAGAGTCCCAATTGACTGACTGATTAACTTGTGGACTGAACAGTCGGTCAGGTCTCAGGCCCCTCGTCAGTTTTTCTCACACCGGCTCAGGGGAGTTTGACTCTGTGACTTGTTGACTGTGATCAGGATCAAGCTGCAGGAATTCAGATCTGCTGCACAACAACAACACACATACACACACATGCACACACATGCACACAGGGAGTCCAACAAACAGCGTAAAGCTCCTTATGTTTGAAAATGTTGAACTCTCAGTCTGAAGGATTAAAACTCAACCGGGTCAACCGACATCCACTTAGACCAACAACGAGAACTTTATTTTAATTCTCACACCGGCTCAGGGAGTTTGACTTGTTGACTTGTTGACTGTGATCAGGATTCAGATCAGATCTACACAACAACACATACACACACATGCACACACACACAGGGAGTCCAACAAACAGCGTAAAGCTCCTTATGTTTGAAAATGTTGAACTCTCAGTCTGAAGGATTAAAACTCAACCGGGTCAACCGACATCCACTTAGACCAACAACGAGAACTTTATTTTAATTATTTAACCAGAGAACTAAGCCTCCACAGACAGCCCACTTAGACCAACAACGAGAACCTTATTTATTTATTTAACCAGAGAACTCAACCTCCACAGACAGCCCACTTAGACCAACAACGAGACCCTTATTTATTTATTTAACCAGAGAACTTAGCCTCCACAGACAGCCCACTTAGACCAACAACGAGACCCTTATTTATTTATTTAACCAGAGAACTCAACCTCCACAGACAGCCCACTTAGACCAACAACGAGAACTTAATTTGTTTATTTAACCAGAGAACTCTGCCTCCACAGACGGCGTTTATGACGTCTCCTGAAACCCTGAACACAACATCACATGACCTTCACTTGGACACAGCACAGATATTAAAGCACGTATTTACACCTAGAGAGCACTTGGAGAGCACAAACTCACACACTGCTGTTACATCTATGTGTCATAGTTCTATAATAAAGTTACCAGCACACCTGAACCACCAGCTCACACTCATAGTCAGGCTGATGTCACAATCAGACAGTTACTAAGCAACAACCATCACGGCTGACAGAGGCTACCTGACCACCACCAGAATCTGACCAGAGTGATGTTGGACCATGACCAACGTCTCCTGAAACACACATCCAGGGGTGTTGGAGTAGTGCTGCTCTAGGTCAGTATGACTGTAGTGTAGTACAGTATTAATGTAGTGTAGGTCAGTATTACTGTAGTGTAGGTCATTATTACTGTAGTGTAGTTCAGTATGACTGTAGTTAGTATAATTGTAGTGTATGTCAGTATTACTGTAGTGTAGTTCAGTATGACTGTAGTGTAGGTCAGTATGACTGTAGTGTAGTTCAGTATGACAGTAGTGTAGGTCAGTATTACTGTAGTGTAGGTCATTATTGCTGTAGTGTAGTTCAGTATGACTGTAGTTAGTATAATTGTAGTGTATGTCAGTATTACTGTAGTTAGTATTACTGTAGTGTAGTTTAGTATTACTGTAGTGTAGGTCAGTATGACTGTAGTGTAGGTCAGTATGACTGTAGTGTAGGTCAGTGTTACTGTAGTGTACCTCAGTATGACTGTAGTTTAGGTCAGTATTACTGTAGTGGTCAGTATGACTGCAGTGTAGGTAAGTATGACTGTAGTGTAGGTCAGTATTACTGTAGTGTAGGTGAGTATTACCATAGTTAGTGCTACTGTAGTGAAGTTCAGCATTGCTGTAGTAAGTATTACTGTTGTGTTGTTCAGTATTACTTGAGTGAAGTTCAGTACTACTGTTGAGTAGTTCAGTATTACTGTAGTGTTCAGTATTTCTGTAGAGTAGTTCAGTTTTACTGTAGTGTTGTTCAGTATTTCTGTAGAGTAGTTCAGTTTTGCTGTAGTGTTGTTCATTACTACCGTATTGTAGGTTAATAGTGTGTTACTGTAGTGTGGGTGTGTGTTACTGTAGTTAGGGTGTGTGTTACTGTAGTGTGGGTCAGTGGTACTGTAATCTGGCTGTGTGTTACTGTAGTGTGGCTGTGTGTTACTGGAGAGTGGCTGTGTGTTACTGAAGTGTTGGTGTGTTGCTGTAGTGCAGCTATGTGTTACTGTAGTACGGGTCAGTGTAACTGAAGCCAGATCAGTACTACTTTTGTGTGGCTGTGTGTTACTGCAGTGTGCCTTTTCGTCATTGTAATGAGGCTGTCTGTTATTGTAGTGTGGCCGTGTTACTGTAGTGTGGCTGTGCTACTGTAATGTGACTGTGTGTTACTGCAGAGTCGCTGTATGTTACTGTAGTGTGGGTCAGTGTTACTGTAGTATGGATCAGTGTTACCTTTGTGTGGCTGTGTGTTACTGTAGTGTGGCTGTGTGTCACTGTCATGTAGCTAATTATTACAGTAGTGTTCCTGTGTGTTACTATAGTGTGGGTGAGTGACTTTATTGTGGGTCAGTGTTACCTTTGTGTGGCTGTGTGTCACTGTCATGTAGCTAATTGTTATAGTAGTGTTGCTGTGTGTTACTGTAGTGTGGGTCAGTGTTATTGTAGAGTGGCTGTGTGTTACTGTAGGTTTGGTTTGTTACTGTAGTATGGGTGTGTGTTGCTGTAGAGTGGCTGTGTGTAACTTTAGTGTGGGTCAGTGGGACTTTAATCTTGCTGTGTGTTACTGTAGTGTGGCTGTATGTTACTGTAGTGTGTCTGTGTGTTACTGTTGAGTGGCTGTGTGTTACTGAAGTGTTGGTGTGTTACTGTAGTGTGGGTCAGTGTTATTGTAGAGTGACTGTTACTGTAGTGAAGCTGTGTTTTACTGTAGAGTGGCTGTGTGTTACTGTAGTGTGGCTGTGTGTTACTGTAGTGTGGGTCAGTGTTACTGTCGAGTGGCTGTGTGTTACTGCAGTGAGGCTGTGTGTTACTGTAGAGCATCTGTGTGTTACTGTAGTGTGGCTGTGTGTTACTGTAGTGTGGGTCAGTGTTACTTTAGAGTGGCTGTGTGTTACTGTAGTGTGGTTGTGTGTTACTGTAGTGTTGGTGTGTTACTGTAGCGTGGCTGAGTGTTACTGTTGTCTGGCTGTGTGTTACTGTTGCGTTGGTGTGTTACTGTCGTGTGGGTCAGTGTTACTGTAGAGTGGCTGTGTGTTACTCTAGTGAGGCTGTGTGTTACTGTAGAGTGGCTGTGTGTTACTGTAGTGTGGGTCAGTGTTACTGTAGAGTGGCTGTGTATTACTGTACTGAGGCTGTGTGTTACTGTAGTGTTGGTGTGTTACTCTAGTGTGGCCGAGTGTTACTGTTGTCTTGATGTGTGTTACTGTAGAGTGGCTGTGTGTTACTGTAGTGTTGGTGTGTTACTGTAGTGTGGCTGAGTGTTACTGTTGTCTTGATGTGTGCTACTGTAGTGCAGCTATGTGTTACTGTAGTACGGGTCAGTGTAACTGAAGCCAGATCAGTGCTACTTTTGTGTGGCTGTGTGTTACTGTAGAGTGGCTGTGTGTTATTGTAGTGTGGCCGTGTTACTGTAGTGTGGCTGTGCTACTGTAATGTGACTGTGTGTTACTGCAGAGACGCTGTATGTTACTGTAGTGTGGGTCAGTGTTACTGTAGTAAGGATCAGTGTTACCTTTGTGTGGCTGTGTGTTACTGTAGTGTGACTGTGTGTTACTGTATTGAAGCTGTGTGTTACTGTAGAGTGGCTGTGTGTTACTGTAGTGTGGGACAGTGTTACTGTCGAGTGGCTATCTGTTACTGTAGTGAGGCTGTGTGTTACTGTAGAGCATCTGTGTGTTACTGTAGTGTGGCTGTGTGTTACTGTAGTGGGGTCAGTGTTACTTTAGAGTAGCTGTGTGTTACTGTAGTGTGGCTGTGTGTTACTGTAGTGTTTATGTGTTACTGTAGTGTTGGTGTGTTACTGTAGTGTGGCTGTGTGTTACTGTAGTGAGGCTGTGTGTTACTGTAGTGTTGGTGTATGTTACTGTAGTGTGGCTGAATGTTACTGTTGTCTTGCTGTGTGTTACTGTAGCGTTGGTGTGTTACTGTTGTGTGGGTCAGTGTTACTTTAGAGTGGCTGTGTGCTACTGTAGTGTGGCTGTGTGTTACTGTAGTGTTGGTGTGTTACTGTAGTGTGGCTGAGTGTTACTGTTGTCTGGCTGTGTGTTACTGTTGCGTTGGTGTGTTACTGTAGTATGGGTCAGTGTTACTGTAGAGTGGCTGTGTGTTACTGTAGTGAGGCTGTGTGTTACTGTAGTGTTGCTGTGTTACTGTAGTGAAACTGTGTGTTACTGTAGAGTGGCTGTGTGTTACTGTAGTGTGTTTCAGTGTTACTGTAGAGTGGCTGTGTTTTACTGTAGTGAGGCTGTGTGTTACTGTAGTGTTGGTGTGTTACTGTGGTGTGGCTGAGTGTTACTGTTGTCTTGATGTGTGCTACTGTAGTGTTGGTGTGTTACTGTAGCGTTGGTGTGTTACTGTTGTGAGGCTGTGTGTTACTGTAGAGTGTCTGTGTGTTACTGTAGTATGGATCAGTGTTACTGAAGTGTTGGTGTGTTACTGTAGTGTGGGTCAGTGTTACTGTAGAGTCGCTGTGTGTTACTGTAGTGAGGCTGTGTGTTACTGTAGTGTGGCTGTGTGTTACTGTAGTGAGGCTGTGTGTTACTGTAGTGTTGGTGTGTTACTGTAGTGTGGCTGAGTGTTACTGTTGTCTTGCTGTGTGGTGTGTTACTGTTGTGTGGGTCAGTGTTACTGTAGAGTGGCTGTGTGTTACTGTAGTGAGGCTGTGTGTTACTGTAGAGTGTCTGTGTGTTACTGTAGTATGGATCAGTGTAACTGAAGTGTTGGTGTGTTACTGTAGTGTGGGTCAGTGTTACTGTAGAGTCGCTGTGTGTTACTGTAGTGAGGCTGTGTGTTACTGTAGTGTGGCTGTGTGTTACTGTAGTGAGGCTGTGTGTTACTGTAGTGTTGGTGTGTTACTGTAGTGTGGCTGAGTGTTACTGTTGTCTTGCTGTGTGTTACTGTAGCGTTGGTGTGTTACTGTTGTGTGGGTCAGTGTTACTGTAGAGTGGCTGTGTGTTACTGTAGTGAGGCTGTGTGTTACTGTAGTGTGACTGTGTGTTACTGTATTGAAACTGTGTGTTACTGTAGAGTGGCTGTGTGTTACTGTAGTGTGGGTCAGTGTTGCTGTAGAGTGGCTGTGTGTTACAGTAGTGAGGCTGTGTGTTACTGTAGTGTTGGTGTGTTACTATAGTGTGGCTGAGTGTTACTGTTGTCTTGATGTGTGTTACTGTAGCGTATGTGTGTTACTGTAGCGTTGGTGTGTTACTGTAGTGAGGCTGTGTGTTACTGTAGAGTGGCTGTGTGTCACTGTAGTGTGGCTGTGTGTTACTGAAGTGTTGGTGTGTTGCTGTAGTGCATCTATGTGTTACCATAGTACGGGTCAGTGTAACTGAAGCCAGATCAGTGCTACTTTTGTGTGGCTGTGTGTTATTGCAGTGTGCCTGTTTGTCATTGTATAGAGGCTGTCTGTTAGTGTAGTGTGGCCGTGTTACTGTAGTGTGGCTGTGCTACTGTAATGTGACTGTGTGTTACTGCAGAGACACTGTATGTTACTGTAGTGTGGGTCAGTGTTACTGTAGTATGGATCAGTGTTACCTTTGTGCGGCTATGTGTCACTGTCATAAAGCTAATTATTACAGTAGTGTTGCTGTGTGTTACTGTAGTGTGGGTGAGTGACTGTATTGTGGGTCAGTGTTACCTTTGTGTGGCTATGTGTCACTGTCATGTAGCTAATTGTTACAGTAGTGTTGCTGTGTGTTACTGTAGTGTGGGTCAGTGTTATTGTAGAGTGGCTTTGTGTTACTGTAGGTTTGGTTTGTTATTGTAGTATGGGCGTGTGTTGCTGTAGAGTGGCTGTGTGTAACTGTAGTGTGGGTCAGTGGGACTTAAATCTTGCTGTGTGTTACTGTAGTGTGGCTGTATGTTACTGTAGTGTGTCTGTGTGTTACTGTTGAGTGGCTGTGTGTTACTGAAGTGTTGGTGTGTTACTGTAGTGTGGCTAAGTGTTACTGTAGTGTGACTGTGTGTTACCGTAGTGAAGCTGTGTGTTACCGTAGAGTGGCTGTGTGTTACCGTAGAGTGGCTGTGTGTTACTGTAGTGTGGGTCAGTGGGACTTAAATCTTGCTGTGTGTTACTGTAGTGTGGCTGTTTGTTACTGTAGTGTGTCTGTGTGTTACTGTTGAGTGGCTGTGTGTTACTGAAGTGTTGGTGTGTTACTGTAGTGTGGCTATGTGTTACTGTAGTGTGACTGTGTGTTACTGTAGTGAAGCTGTGTGTTACCGTAGAGTGGCTGTGTGTTACTGTAGTGTGGGTCAGTGTTACTGTCGAGTGGCTGCGTGTTACTGTAGTGTGGCTGAGTGTTACTGTTGTCTTGATGAGTGTTACTGCAGCGTTGGTGTGTTACTGTAGCGTTGGTGTGTTACTGTAGTGAGGCTGTGTGTTACTGTAGAGTGTCTGTGTGTTACTGTAGTGTGGCTGTGTGTTACTGAAGTGTTGGTGTGTTACTGTAGTGTGGGTCAGTGTTACTGTAGAGTGGCTGTGTGTTACTGTAGTGAGGCTGTGTGTTACTGTAGTGTCTCTGTGTGTTACTGTAGTGAGGCTGTGTGTTACTGTAGTGTTGGTGTGTTACTGTAGTGTGGCTGAGTGTTACTGTTGTCTTGCTGTGTGTTACTGTAGCGTTGGTGTGTTACTGTTGTGTGGGTCAGTGTTACTGTAGAGTGTCTGTGTGTTACTGTAGTGTTTAAGTGTTACTGTAGTGTTGTAGTCCTGCTGTAGTGTTGTAGTATTGTATTGTTGTAGAGCCATCAGGCTCTCAGGCTTTCTTACTCATTCATGGTTCATTTTCAGACTCAGACTCCGTACATTCCAGCTCTGGTTTGTGGCAGTGCTGAAGCTGAACCTTCGACCATGATTTCCCCAGGACCATTTTGAGGGGTCTAACTGAACAGAGTCCCGGCTGGGGACCCCAGGCCCGGGGAGGAGGTCAGAATCTGGACTCCAGGTTTCCAGAGAGAAGTTTGAGCATAGTTTGAGGATATAGAACAGAAACAGATAGATCTGCTACCATCTGGCCCAGATCATCTGCTGTTTCTTCAAGCTCAAGATGTTCAGTATTTATGTTAATGAGCAAATATCATGGCCCCGCCCAGCAGCAGCAGCCTTACCTTTACAGGTGTGATTGTTGGAGTGCAGCTGGTAACCATAGCGACAGGAGCAGTAGTATCCTCCCATGTAGTTATGACAGAAGTGATCACACAGAAGATCTTCATCGGCCCGCTCGCTACACTCATCCACGTCTGCAGGACAATTAAGCAGCACGAATAAAAAAAAACAATAACCAAGAGGTACACTACAGTTATACTGAAAACACTACATTAATACTGAAAACACTACAGTTAGACTGAAAACACTACAGTTAGACTGAAAACACTACAGTTAGACTGAAAACACTACAGTTACACTGAAAAACACTATAGTAATACTGAAAACACTACAGTTATACTGAAAACACAACAGTAATACTGAAAACACTACAGTTATACTGAAAACACTACATTAACAGTTACACTTAACTACACTACAGTAACACTTGACTACATGTAAGTTACACTTTACTACACTACAGAAACACTTGACTACACTACAGTAACACTTGACTACAGTACAGTAACATTCTACTACACTATAGTAACACTCAACTACACTACAGTAACACTTGACTACACTACAGGAACACTAGACTACACTACAGTAACGCTCGACTTCACTGCAATATACTCGACTACACAACAGTAATACTCGAACTACACCACAGTAATACTGAACTACACTACAGTCACACTTGACTACACTACAGCAACGCTTTACTACACTACAGTAACCTGTTACTACACTACAGTAACACTTGACTACACTACAGTAATACTTTACCACACAACAGTAACACTTGACTACACTACAGTAACACTTGACTACACTAAAGTAACCCTTTACTACACTACAGTAACCCTTTACTACACTACAGTAACCCTTTACTACACTTCAGTAACACTTGACTACACTACAGTAACACTTGAGTACATTACAGTCACCCTTTACTGCACTACAGTAATCATTTACTACATTACAGTAACACTTGACTACACTACAGTAACATTTTACTACACTAGAGTAACACTTGACTACACTACAGTAACATTTGACTACACTGCAATAACATTTTACTACACTACAGTAACCCTTTACTACACTATAGTAACCCTTTACTACACTACAGTTACCCCTCACTACACTACAGTAACCCTTATACTGAGACTCTTTGACCCTTGACCCTCAGACTGACCCACGGCGCTGTAGTGGGCCATGAACCCAGAGTATCTCTCCTCGTTGGAGAAGTCTGAGGTGAAGACGATGCTCAGGGAGTTTCTTGGTGATGTGATGACCTGCTGACCTGGGACCACCTCGGTGTCCGTCTCCTCGCGCCCACAGAACAGCGCCAGCACCTCCCCCTCTGCCTCCACCTGAAACATGGAGGACCCCAGAGTCTGTGAGTCCAAGGAAGACCCCCTGATCTGAGCTCTGAGGGGGTCAGGCTCCACTTGAGCCTTAGAGAAAACTGAAACCATGAGGAGGTCACACGTGAAGCTCAGCCTGCAAAAGCAAATGGATGCTTCAAAACAGCTCTTTATACAAGCCCTGTGATTGGTTACTGAGGAGAGAGGTTTAATAAAGCTTGAAGGTCAAAGCTGCGGTGGGTGAAGCCTTCAATATGAGACGAAAGTTTGTAAAATAATATTCATATTAAAAATGACCTGAGAGCTCCAGGCAGGAAAAACAGCAAGACAGGATGAAGACACACCTGAAGACCACGATGGAGGTGTAGACTGGCTCTAGAACAGAATTTAGAGATGTAGACTGACTCTGGATCAGAATTTAGAGATATAGACTGACTTTAGACCAGAATATAGAGATAT
Source organism: Scarus forsteni (assembly GCA_036419115.1). NCBI lineage: Eukaryota > Metazoa > Chordata > Actinopteri > Labriformes > Labridae > Scarus > Scarus forsteni. The sequence goes on along the minus strand of JAZDUH010000198.1, from coordinate 24,681,511 downwards.
AGACTGACTCTAGACCAGAATACAGAGATATAGACTGATTCTAGACCAGAATACAGAGATATAGACTGACTCTACACCAGAATACAGAGATATAGACCGACTCTAGACCAGAATACAGAGATGTAGACTGACTCTAGACCAGAACACAGAGATATAGACTGACTCTAGACCAGAATACAGAGATAAAGACTGACTCTAGACCAGAACACAGAGATATAGATTGACTTTAGACCAGAATATAGAGATGTAGACTGACTCTAGACCAGAATTTAGAGATATAGACTGACTCTACACCAGAATACAGAGATGTGGACTGATTCTAGACCAGAATGAAGAGACGTAGACTGACTCCAAATCAGAATATAAAGATGTAGACTGACTCTAGACCAGAATATAGAGATAAAGACTGACTCTAGACCAGAATATAAAGATAAAGACTGACTCAAGGCCAGAATACAGAGATGTAGACTGACTCTAGACCAGAATTTAGAGATGTAGACTGACTCTAGACCAGAATTTAGAGATATAGACTAACTCTAGTACAGCATTAAGAGATAAAGACTGACTCTAGACCAGAATTAATGCATGAAGACCGTCTCTAGACCAGAATAAAGAGGTATAGACTGACTCTAGACCAGAATTCAGAGATGTTGACTGACTATAGACCAGAATATAGAGATGTAGATTGATTCTAGACCAGAATACAGAGATGTAGACTGACTCTAGACCAGAACACAGAGATATAGACTGACTCTAGACCAGAATACAGAGATAAAGACCGACTCTAGACCGGAATTTGGAGATATAGACTGACTTTAGACCAGAATATAGAGATGTAGACTGACTCTAGACCAGAATACAGAGATGTAGACTGACTCTAGACCAGAATACAGAGATGTAGACTGATTCTAGACCAGAATGAAGAGATGTAGACTGACTCCAAATCAGAATATAAAGATGTAGACTGACTCTAGACCAGAATATAGAGATAAAGACTGACTCTAGACCAGAATATAAAGATAAAGACTGACTCAAGGCCAGAATACAGAGATGTAGACTGACTCTAGACCAGAATTTAGAGATGTAGACTGAATCTAGACCAGAATTTAGAGATGTTGACTGACTCTAGACTAGAATAAAGAGATAAAGACTGACTCTAGGTCAGAATGTAGAGATGTAGACAGAGTCCAAATCAGAATTTAGAGATAAAGACTGACTCTAGACCAGAATTTAGAGATATAGACTAACTCTAGTCCAGAATAAAGAGATAAAGACTGACTCTAGACCAGAATTAATGCATGAAGACCGTCTCTAGACCAGAATAAAGAGGTATAGACTGACTCTAGACCAGAATATAGAGATGTAGATTGATTCTAGACCAGAATATAGAGATGTAGATTGACTCTAGACCAGAATACAGAGATGCAGACTGACTCTAGACCAGAATACAGAGATGTAGACTGACTCTAGACCAGAATTTAGAGGTGTACATTGGCTCTAGACCAGAATTTAGAGTTGTAGACTGACTCTGGACCAGAATTTAGAGATGTAGACTGACTCTGGACCAGAATTTAGAAATGTAGACTGACCCTAGACCAGAATTTAGAGATAAAGACTTACTCTAGACCAGAATATAGAGGTGTAGACTGGCCCTAGACCAGAATATAGAGATGTAGACTGACTCTAGACCAGAATATGAAGATAAAGACTGACTCTAGACCAGAATTTAGAGATGTAGACTGACTCTGGACCAGAATTGAGGACTGTTTCAGTTGACTGTGATGATAACTGTTTATAAACTAAGTTTTTTGAGCGTCCTGGTTTCATCAAACTGCAGCTCTGTTTTAAAGCTGCAGTCAGTCTGTCGGGGTCTCTTCATGACTGCCCTCCTGAGGTTCTGGACTCAGTTGTGGTCCACATAAGGAAGTGGGGGTTCAGTGGGTTTACTGGCTTCAGTCCACTTGGTCCTGGTCTTCATGAGTGTTTGTTTTTCTCAATGTTTCTGAGACGCTGCACAGACGCTGCTGCTTATCTGAGTTTACCCGGAGAGTCAGCGAACAGCAGGTCACCATCAGCTGCATGTAAACAAAGAGTTAGCAGCATGCTAACAGGCTTATCGTCAGGGAGCTCTAATCCACACACACAATGGTGAAGCAGTGCATTGTGGGCCGTCTCTTTTGTGCGATGCAGCTGCTTGTTGGTGATGGTGGGCTGCTGCTGTGGACATCACTGAATGTTTTAAAGATTGATTGGTTATAAAAGAAAGTCTTTTCTCTCGTCTTTCAATCAGCCATCAAAGCTGCAGCGCCTCCACCGTCCACCAGAGGCAGTCTTCTGTCAGGGACAGGACTATTACGTCATGAAAAATCACTTCAGCTAGCTTTATTCACTTTTTTACCATTAACACCTTTATTTAAGTTGAATTCACTTTAGTAACCTTTAATTAGCTTTAATCACTTTAATTAGCTTAGCTTTAATTCCATGTCTTGTTCATTAAACGCAGCTTTGATGTGTGGCTCTGAGCATGACAGCATAATTCTGATTTAAGCTCCACATTTATTGTTCAGTTTGATTAAAGGTTTAAAAGCCACTTAATGATGCTGGAATGTAAATAAAACAGAAAACAAAGATTTCAAATCCTTTTGACGTTTATTCATCTGAGCAGTTTTGGAGCGTGTTACAGGCAGCGAGTTTTTGCTGAAAACATCAAAGTTTATCGTTTTGAACTTTAAATATCTTTGTAGAGTGGAGACGTTTTTGCTCTGTTTTTATTCTACACATCGTCCCGGCTTCATCGGAACAGTTTTCCGAATATCTGACTGTCTCTTTTGATTTGAAACAGCTAGACTCCTCCCACGTCGACATGCCCTGTTTGCAAACACCAGTGATGACTAGAGGTGTGAAAAAATATCCGTGATATTTTGACTGCCGATACAATATCGATATTTCTAATCTTAGTATCGATTTTTTGTAAAAAATGAAACCTCATATTTTATCAGAGTTGGAAATGAAATACAACGCATAAATATGTATACACAGGTTTTGTTTCATGCAGTTTATTCAGTTCAGACAGTGACAAGAGAAATATGTGACTTTTTTTACCTTTTTTGTTCTGTCAGTAACTCAAAGCTCTTTGTTCCTCATGTGTTCAGTTACAGTTTGAGCTGCACTGCAGGTTAGGATGCTTTAATACTTTGTTATAGGGATAACAGGAATAATTTCTTTGCAACATTAGTTTAAGTGTCGATGCACTCTGTGTTTTCAAGTTATTTCAGTTACACTAAAATGGAAAAGTTACATATTCACTGTCTCTAGGTTTTCCCCAATTTGCTGTATAATATCATGATATACCACAATATTGTGATATATCATGATATTATCGTATCGTGACCAAGGTATCGTGATACGTATCGTATCGTGAGGCTCTTGCCAATACTCACCCCTAGTGATGACACATATTTCCATGATGCCGTGGGCTCTTACCTTGACGCTGTCGTACTCGCACAGGTAGGACGGCTCCAGGTCAAAGTGGCTAAAGTAGAGTCTGATGTGGAAGCCGTGGGGGACGCTGATGTTCCAGCCCAGCTGAGCCTCGCGGGGGTAGGGCTCAGGGAACTTTGGCGACTGCAGGCTGCCGTACATCTCAGAGAGGGTGAGCAGCTGGGCGCCGCCGGGCGGGGTGAGGAGGGCAAGGAGGGCGAGGAGGGAGAGGAGCGGGACCAGAAATGACCTGGAGGAAAAACAGGTGCAGCAAACAGGGTCTTATTTCACATGGAGATTACATGCTAACAAGCTAACAGGGCGTACTGGCCCTTTAAATGGACTCAAGAGCTCCGGGCTAAAGAGCTCCAGACCAAAGAGCTCAAGACCAAAGAGCTCCAGACTAAAGAGCTCCAGACCAAAGAGCTCCAGACCAAAGAGCTCAAGACTAAAGAGCTCCAGACTATAGAGCTCCAGACCAAAGAGCTCAAGACCAAAGAGCTCCAGACTAAAGAGCTCAAGACTAAAGACCTCATGACTAAAGAGCTCCAAACCAGAGAGCTCAAGACCAAAGAGCTCAAGACTAAAGAGCTCAAGACTAAAGAGCTCCAGACTAAAGAGCTCAAGACCAAAGAGCTCCAGACCAAAGAGCTCCAGACTAAAGAGCTCCAGACCAAAGAGCTCAAGACCAAAGAGCTCCAGACTAAAGAGCTCCAGACCAAAGACCAGAGCTTCAGACTAAAGAGCTCCAGACCACAGACCAAAGAGCTCCAGACCAAAGAGCTCCAGACCAAAGACCAAAGAGCTCCAGACTAAAGAGCTCCAGACTAAAGAGCTCCAGACCAAAGAGCTCAAGACTAAAGAGCTCCAGACCAAAGACCAAAGAGCTCCAGACTAAAGAGCTCCAGACCAAAGATCAAAGAGCTCAAGACTAAAGAGCTCAAGACTAAAGAGCTCCAGACTAAAGAGCTCCAGACCAAAGACCAAAGAGCTCCAGACTAAAGAGCTCAACACTTAAGATCTCCAGACCAAAGAGCTCCAGACCAAAGAGCTCCAGACTAAAGAGCTCCAGACTAAAGAGCTCCAGACCAAAGAGCTCCAGACTAAAGAGCTCAACACTAAAGAGCTCCAGACCAAAGAACTCCAGACTAAAGAGCTCCAGACCAAAGATCTCCAGACCAAAGAGCTCCAGACCAAAGAGCTCCAGACCAAAGAGCTCCAGACTAAAGAGCTCCAGACCAAAGAGCTCCAGACTAAAGAGCTCCAGACTATAGAGCTCCAGACTTTGAGGAGGACACGTCAGTCTGCAGATACTTTAATGATTTAATATCAGTTGTTGATTGGCTGGTTTGAGCTCCACAGGTAGGTCTGTTCTTCTGAGCTCTGATTGGCTGTTTTCCTGAGACTGGATCTGCTGACCGGCTTTGGCAGGACACCTCTGGATCAGAGACTCTGGTCTCAGCGCTGGTGCTCTGGGTTAGGTAAGGTGTAATCAAACAGGAATAAATAAATATATTGTTGGTAACTCTCTGTTTAAGAAAGCAAACCCACATGGTCACTGAAATAACTTTAAACTGACAAAAGTAAGAATAAATAAAAATGTACTGAAAATAATGAAATCTGACACAGTTTTGAATTTTGGTTCAACAGAATTATTTTAAAAACAAAATAATGAAACTGGCTTGGACACAAATAATGGCAGAAAAGATTGAAAATGATGTGACCACAGGGACGTGTTAAACTCAGGTGTGTCCTGTAATTATCATCACAGGTGTCTCCAAGCTTGTAATCAGTCAGTCTGCCTATTTAAAGGCTGAAAAGTGGTCACTGTGCTGTTTGGTATCATGGTGTGTACCACACTGAACATGGAGCACAGAAAGCTACGGAGAGAGCTGTCTCAGGAGATTAGAAATAAAATTATAGACAAGCATGTTAAAGGTAAAGGCTATAAGACCATCTCCAAGCAGCTTGATGTTCCTGTGACTACAGCTGCACAGATTATTCAGAAGTTTAAGGTCCACAGGACTGTAGCCAACCTCCCTGGACGTGGCTGCAGGAGGAAAACTGATGACAAACTGAAGAGACGGAGAATACGAATGGAAACCAAAGAGCCCAGAACAACTTCAAAGAGATTAGAGGAGAACTCCAAGGTCAAGGTACATCAGAGTCAGATCACACCATCCATCACTGTTTGAGCCAAAGTGGACTGAATGGAGGACATCACTGTTGAAAGGAAATCATAAAAAAGTGAGACGGTAATTTGCCAGAATGCATATTGAAAACCCACAAAGCTTCTGGGAGAATGTCCTTTGGACAGATGAGACAAAACAGGAGCTTTTTGGTAAGTCACATCAGCTCTATGTTCACAGACACAAAAATGAAGCATACAAAGAAAAGAACACTGTACCTACTGTGAAACATGGAGGAGGCTCAGTTATGTTCTGGGGCTGCTTTGCTGCATCTTGAATCTGTGCAGGTACAATGAAATCTGAAGACTATCAAGACATTCTGGAGTGAAATGTGCTGCCCAGTGTCAGAAAGCTTGGTCTCAGTCACAGGTCATGGGTCTTCCAACAGGATAATGAGCCAATCACACAGCTAAAAACACCCAAGAATGGATCAGAACAAAACACTGGACTATTCTGAAGTGGCCTTCTATGATCCCTGATCTAAATCCTGTTGAACATTTGTGGAAGGAGCTGAAACATGCAGTCTTGAGAAAGCCTTCAAACCTGAGACAGCTGGAGCAGTTTGCTCATGAGGAGTGGGCCAACATACCTGTGGACAGGTGCAGAAGTCTCACTGAGAGCTACAGACATCACCTGATTACAGAGACTGACTCAGAAGGTTGTGCAACAACACATTGAGTTAAGGGTACCATCATTTTGTCCAGGCCAGTTTCATTATTTTGTTTTTTTAATAATTCTCTTTAATCCCGATTCAATAGCAAAGTCTGATTTCAGCACACTTTTATTTATTCTTACTTTTGTCAGTTTGAAGTTATTTCAGAGACCATGTGGGTTGGCTTTCTTTAACGGAAGGGCACCCACAATCTTTTCCACGTCTGTCTGCAGGCAGGTGACCTGTGCTTCATTAATAAAGTTTGAAACATGAGCTGTTCAGTAAAGTTCCGCCTTAATCAAACCGTGACGGAGACCAAAGAGTCTCCGTTACTTTACTCCCCGTTACTTTACCCTTGTTATCCTTCATTTAAATCATCAAAACTTTTCTGATCGACTTTCATAAAGAAAGACACCTTTTCAGATACACTGCCCGCGCATGCGTAAAGACCCGAAGCCACTCCCCCTGCATGGACGTTATTGATTAATCATTGTTAATTATCGTTAATATAACAGCCCTCACCTCATCCTGCGGCTGCTCGGCTCCTCTCTCCCTCTCTCTCTCTCTCGCGCGCGCTCTCTCCCTGACGTGATGACGTCTCTGCTCAGCTTACGTCACGTTGTGCTCACCAAGGGGAGGGATGGGAGGGGGCCCGGGACCTCCCTGCTTATGTTCTGTTTAATTTAACTCCGTTCATAACTAAAACAATAACTCAGTTCATAACTTAATAACTCCAGTAGTAACTCAGAGAGTGGAGAATGACTCCACATGTAGACAGTAAAGTTTTTTTCCAGTCTATTTTTGTTGAACTCTCTGATGTTAAGTGTCTTTATTTCAGACAGCATTGTATAGCACATTAACCCTTTGACCCCTGTTTTCAGCTAACCACATGGCTGCAACTCAGTGCATCAGTTCATGTAGACCTGGTGAAGACGACCTGCTGAAGCTCGACCTGAGCATCAGAACAGAGAAGATGTAACAGACTCTGAACAGGACGTGATGGTTGATGCTGGACAGGCTGCTCTGTCAGATGGTCCACAGCAGCAGGAGACCTCACCAGGGTCCACTCCTGTGAGCTAAGAACAGAAACTGAGGCTCTGGCCATGTCCTGGGCCGTCTCCATGTCTCAGAGCTCAGATCAGCTCGCACTGGTTTATTCGCTGATCTCAGTCCAGTAGAGCAGCTGTGGGATGTGCTGGAGCAGCTCTGAAGGTGTTTCAGCTCCACCCTAACACTGAACTGTACCTAATGAAGTGGCCGGTGCTGTCGTGGTGTCAGGGTGCAGCTCCTCTCTGTGCCTGTGGCAGTTCACGCAGTGACCTGCAGGGGGCGCCGTCACGCCGTGCACGTCGCGCTGCCTCGGCCGACTGACGCCCATCCCCCCGGAGGCCTGACCCCGTCGCCATGGAGACGCGGGGTCCGTGAGGCTTCACTAACGTCCTCGGTGCAGCGGAGGATCCCGGAGCACCTGCACGGCCTCACCTGCCCCAGCTGAGAGAGGAGGAGCGGGTCACGCGCCCCCATCATGTCCCGCCGGCGCCAGCAGCTCCTCTTCTCCCTCTGCGGCCTCCTCGGCCTCCTCTGCGCGCTCACGGCCTCCGTGTGCGCGGGCCTGCCGCTCTGGCTGCGCGGCTCCGTGCTCTGCCGCACCGGGGCCGAGCTGGTCAACGCCACCGGGGCCGAGCTCGACAAGTTCCTGGGCCAGGTGAGCTACGGCCTGTTCTCCGGGGAGAGGGTGAAGACCTGCGGGCTGGGGGGCCGGCCCGCGCGCATCACCTGTGAGTACACACCTGAGGACACACACACCTGAGATCAACACACACACCTGAGAACATCACACACACACACACACCTGAGGACACACACACACCTGAGATCAACACACACACCTGAGATCAACACACACACCTGAGGACACACACACACCTGTGTGTAACACACACACCTGAGGACACACACACACACACCTGAGGACACACACACACACCTGTGTGTAACACACACACCTGAGGACACACAGACACCTGAGGACACTAGGCCTGTACTCAAAATATCGATACGGCAAAATATGGTATCGCACTCCTTTGGGATACGTGTATCGATACGGCCTAAATATTCTGACAGTTGTTGTAAATACACTTTGCGTAATGTTAACAGTGGCACAGTTCAGGGGAGAAGACGAGCTACATAATGAAGCATATGTTCTAAATCTGATCTTAGGTCTACCATCTTTGAGGATCTGAATTTATGTCTCTAAAGTTGTAGAACCACTTAAAACTCATCCGTGTTCTTTTTCTTCATATAAGAAAAAAACTAAACTCGTCAAGAATTTTGCTTAAATCATAGTCAGTGTTCACAATTTACGTGTATCGGGATACGTATCGTATCGTGAAGTTGCTGGAAATACCCAGCCCTAGAGGACACACACACACCTGAGAACGACACACACCTGTGAGTAGCACTCACCTGGTGTACAGGCCCCGCCCACTCTGGGGCTGAGGGCTGTTGTGTTCTCAGGTAAAGGTGAGCAGGTACCTGAGGCCTGGTGCTGTTCAGGTGTGATCAGCTGGTCTGCAGGTGAGCTGATGACGTCATGACAGCTCCTCACCTATAAACAGAGTCACCTGTGAGTCAGAGACAGGTGGGCTGTCCAGGAGGATCACCTGGGACTGTGGTCTGACACACCTGAGCAGGAGCTGCAGCTCTATCATCAGAGATCTACAGAGGTTTGCAGAGATCTACAAAGATCTACAGAGATCTACAAAGATCTACATAGATCTACAAAGATCTGCAGACATCTACAAAGATCTACAGAGATCAAAAAAGATCTACAGAGATCTGCAGAGATCTACAAAGATCTACAGAGGTCAACAGAGATCTACAGAGGTCTACAGAGATCTACAAAGATCTACAGATATCTACAAAAATCTACAGACATCTGCAGAGATCTACAAAGATCTACAGAGATCTGCAGAGATCTACAAAGATCTACAGAGGTCTACAGAGATCAACAATGATCTACAGAGACCAACAGAGATCTACAGAGACCTGCGGAGATCTACAGAGATCTACAAAGATCTACAGAGATCTACAAAGATCTACAGAGATCTGCAGACATCTACAAAGATCTACAGAGATCTGCAGAGATCTACAGAGATCTACATAGATCTACAGAGACCTGCGGAGATCTACAGAGATCTACAAAGATCTACAGAGATCTGCAGAGATCAACAAAGATCTACAGAGATCTGCAGACATCTACAAAGATCTACAGAGATCTACAAAGATCTACAGAGATGTACAGAGACCTACAGAGATCTACAGAGACCTACAGAGATCTACAAAGATCTACAGAGATCTACAAAGATCTACAGAGATCTGCAGAGATCTACAAAGATCTACAGAGGTCTACAGAGATCTACAAAAATCTACAGACATCTGCAGGGATCTACAGAGATCTGCAGAGATCTACAAAGATCTACAGAGGTCTACAGAGATCAACAATGATCTACAGAGACCTACAGAGATCTACAGAGATCTACAGAGACCTGCGGAGATCTACAGAGATCTACAAAGATCTACAGAGATCTGCAGACATCTACAAAGATCTACAGAGATCTACAAAGATCTACAGAGATCTACAGAGATCTACAAAGATCTACAGATATCTACAGAGGTCTACAGAGATCTACAAAGATCTACAGAGATCTACAAAAATCTACAGACATCTGCAGAGATCTACAAAGATCTACAGAGATCTGCAGAGATCTACAAAGATCTACAGAGGTCTACAGAGATTAACAATGATCTACAGAGACCTACAGAGACCTGCGGAGATCTACAGAGATCTACAAAGATCTACAGAGATCTACAGGGACCTACAGCGATCTACAAAGATCTACAGAGATCTGCAGAGAACTACAAAGATCTACAGAGATCTGCAGAGATCTACAAAGATCTACAGAGATCTGCAGAGATGTACAGAGACCTACAGAGATCTACAGAGAGCTACAGAGATCTGCAAAGATCTACAGAGATCTACAAAGATCTACAGAGATCTACAAAGATCTACAGAGACCTACAGAGATCTACATAGATCTACAGAGACCTACAGAGATCTACATAGATCTACAGACATCTACAAAGATCTACAGAGCTCAAACAAATAGATGGATTTGTGTTTGTGCTCTGGCTGCTCAGATATTAGAGCTGTTGAAACATAGGAAAGAGGCCATGGACCAGACCAGGACCACAGTCAGGACCAGACCAGGACCACAGTCAGGACCAGACCAGGACCACAGTCAGGACTAGGGATGTGCGCGACTAGTCGTTTAATTGGTTAACCGCCTACTTATTTATTAATCGTTTAGTATTTTACTAGTCGGTTAAACGCTACATTCAGCATCATGCATCTTGTTCTTCACGCCTCTGGGCATAGCCGTCAAGTCTCCCGTTTTGGCCGGGAAACTACCGTATTTTACCCCTCTTTCCCGCCATCCTCCCCTATTAATATTTTCCGTAATTCTCCCGCATTAAAAAAAACATTCCTTTGCCTCTGCTACTGACTGAACACCGTCACTCGTCTGGCGAGAAATGCCACCTGCAGTAGTCTGCATGTTTGTTTTCCTCCTCTTTTACTACCAAAGAGGCTGAATGACAAGATGGCTCACTACGTCTATCTTTCTTAACACCGGGGTACATCGGTTCTATAGGGGATTTAGCGGATTTATAGCCGAGTGAGCATCTGTCAAACATGCGATCTTTGGGGTGAAGACGGGGCCGCTCGCGCGGACACACGGAGAGAGCTGAAGTGAGCGTCCTGAGGAGTAGGAGGAAACAAACGCTAACATGAATGATGCCACAAAAGATACGGTTCTTAAGCCGGCTGCCCCAGTGTGAGAATGTGTTGGTTTTAAACAGGATGAACAAGGTGTGAGCTCATGAACACCTACGAGCTGATATGTCGCATTTGTTTGAAAGTAGTGGCGACGAAGATGTGCAGGTGCAGCGGAGCCTTTGTCCTGACAGTCAACACTTACTGAGGCAAAGAACATATAGATAAAAGCCCAAAATGATGCGCTCACAGACAGTGTCGTTCGCTACATTGCGAGAAGTGCAGCCCATCTATATGGTTGAAAAGCCAGCAGTTACAAATGTTTGACAGATAGTACGAATTGACTGGGAGAAAGTACATGTCACAATTCCTGAACTGTATAAAGTCCATTTTATTTGGGCCAGAGTTTTTATTGTTGTGAGTTTTGTTTTTTCTTTACAGAGACAGGGTCTATTTTTTTTGTTTTTGACAAGTATAATTATTTTATTTACATGCAATTTTGCTAAAAGATAGGCCATTTCATTTTCATTGCTTTTTTTTCTCTTTTTTGTTTGTTAAATTTACAATATTTTTTGCTCAATTTATTTTATTTAAAATATCCTGACCTTCCAATTACAGTCAAATATTCTTAAGAAATGAAAGTTTCTTGAATCGTGCACTAGTCTTAAGTGTCAGAGATTTCAGGGAAATTCTATTCTAGGATACTATGTTGTACGTTTGGAATTGTCATGCTGCTGCATCTAAGTTTCATACCAAAGCAGTATTTATAATAAATGCCATGCATTGCATTGGCAAATGTATCAGAAATGTATTTGTCTTTAAATTGTTCAACTTTATTCAGTCAGTTGTTGTTACATCAATAGAATTTAAATTAACAGTTTGTCCTGAATGTTTGGGCTAAAATAGTTCCTAAATACACATTTGCATGTTAAACTCTTAACTCAATATGTGTATTAAATTGCGAGTTTTCTTGCTTATAGACTAGTCGACTAGTCGCAAATAAAATTTGAGACTAGTCGGCGGGGAAATTAGTCGAAATTCCCATCCCTAGTCAGGACCAGACCTGAGGCCTATATCACGAAGTGCGGTGAACTTATCCCGGGTAACTCACATCTATCCAGGACTGAGTAACCGCAACAACAATCAGGATAATCGACAGATTATCAACATGGTAACTCAACCAGGATGGTTTCATCAAGAGCCGTGAACGTGCACGAATAAGGGGAGGAGTCAGAGCAGCTGACCAATCACAGTCATGAGCTCAGAGCAGCTGACCAATCACAGTCATGAGCTCCTTATTTCACATGAGCAGAGCAGCGTCTTATGAAGTTAAAACATGAGGATGAAAAAGTCAGAATAATGGAGAAAGGAAACACAGAGCAGCTGTCAATCAGACAAAATGTTTAAATGACTCATCATTGGATCAATCTGACACTCCTGAACCTCCTGAAGCATTATACTGAGAAAGTGTTTCATGTCTGACTGTTATCATCCTCAGGTGTAATCCCTCTGTGGAGAGGAGGTAAAAAATAAATACAGAAACATAACTGTGTCTGGGAGGTCGGTCTGTTTCATGTCATATCAGCTACATTTAAGATTTAAGTCATAAAAACACACCGATCTGAAGTCTGAGCCAAATTAACAATTTAAAATCAGAAAGAACAAAAATCAAACACATGAATAAAGAGCAGGAAGGACATGATGGAATAATGTGCTGTTTCACATCAGAGTTACAGCCCTGTTATTGGTCACTTTATGGAGCATTTGAATGTATGAGCGGTGCTACAGAAGTGAAGTTTATAGATCAGCTGATGCTCTGCTCCTGTGGGTCACACGGGGAATAAACGGCTCCACCTGTCACACAGGTAGATGATTCAGAACAGGTACGTCTCAGAGTCGTCAGGTTGATCTCGTGGGTCAGATCAGTATTGTGACACTCCTTCTCATCTTCATGATCGACTCAAGAGTTGTGCGCCTCCTTCTACCGGGTTCAGGAGATGAGGGCCGGGCATTGATTTGGAGAAGCTGATTGCGAGGGTCATCATACAGGATCAGATTCAACCTCCAACTTCTCCTGCTCCAGAGCAGGTTAGCCGTTCAGAGTCACCATGGTGATCTACTCCGATAAGAAATGAACCGGCTTCATGATATAAACCAGAGTTAGCCCTGAAGTTAGCTCACTAACACGTTAACCCTTCTTCGTGATAAAGGCCTCTAGACCAGTGATTCCCAACCAGGGGTACGTGTACCCAAAGGGGTACGTGAGAACACTGCAGGGGGTACGTGGAAAAATGTAATAATTTATTTCCAGCTTCAAAGTACTGAGTTAAGCCTGTCTATAGAATTGTATGTGTTTGCCACAACTAGTTTTTCCTGCAGCCAGGAAAATCTGGATAAATAGCTTAAAAATCCTGCTGCTCGAGATTCAGAAGAGGGTTAAGAGAAGCCTGCAGAGAAACTCGTTTGAATGTTCCTGATTTTTAAAGTTTAAATGTCGGTTTAAGCAGTCAAATACAACAAAGGCAGGTTGATTATTTTGATTTTGCATCTATTGATATAGATTACATAAAATATGAATGAAAATATTTTATTTTATCTCCTTAATTTGAACATTTAGTTCTCAGTAATTTTCTTCTTTTTAACTCAAATTCAACATATTTATTATTATGTTGAATTTGAGTTAAAAAGAAGAAAATTACTGAGAACTAAATGTTCAAATTAAAGAGATGAGATAAAATATTTTCATTTATTAATCAGCTGTGTTAGCTTTTGCTTTAGTAGAATTTAGTAGAATCATCAACACGTATGAGTAATCGGGAAGGTGGAAGAAAAAAAAAGATTCACATAAGTATCAGGATTTTTTGTTTGACGATTTTGAAATGGATTTTTTTTTGTTCAAAAATCGATTTTTTTCCAAACTGAAAAGCTTCATGTTAGTCTGTGTTAATAATCCACTTTTAAAGTCAGTCCAGTCTTTTGAAGAGAGAGTATAAACAGCTGGTTAAAATATATTGCTGAATAAATCCTAAAAACAGACTCACATGTGATGTGTGTTTTTCCTGATATAGTCTGTAGGCATCATCATTGTTCATCTTTAAACTGGAGTTAAAAAATCTAACTAAAGATTGAACAAATCTGCAATATTGTAGAATCACAATTTAAATCGAATTGGTACCTAAAAATAATAAAAATCGAATCGATAGAAAAGTTAATCATCTTAGCCTTGGTACTTATGGTATGACAAAATGGTAAATGGACTTGAGCTTATATAGCGCTTTTCTAGTCTTTGACTACTCAAAGCTGCTTTACACCGCAGGTCACACCTACCCATTCATACCCATTCACACCCATTTGCACTCACATTCACTCACTGATGGTTCAGAGTATCTATGTTAGTTATCCATCAGTGTCTCTAACACATTCACGCCCTTTCATGCCCATTTACACGCCACTGACGCAGCAGTGGGAGCAACTTGGGGTTAAGTGTCTTGCCCAAGGACACATCGCCATGTGTCGCCCAGAGCTGGGCTTGAACCTGCAACCTCCCGATCACTGACCAAGCGCACTATCCAACTGCGCCACCGACGCCAAAAAGGCTCAGAGGCTACACAAGACAAAAAAGGTTGGGAACCAGTGCTCTAGACCACAGTCCCAGTACCTGAGGCGTGCAGACAGGCTATCAGGACTCACCTGTACAGGTGTTCTGAGGACACAGTCTACCTGAGGAGCAGGTCTGACCTCCCTCTGATTTATCTGCACAAAGACTGAGCATGGACCAACACAGCACAGGCTCCTGCTGAGAATACACTGCTGGGTAATATAAATGTTGTTATTGTGTTGTTGTTGTGTTATTGTTGCTGTCTTGTTGTGGTGGTGTTGTTTTGATGATATTGTTTTTATGTTGTATTATTGTTTTTGTTAGGTTGTTGTTTTATAATTGTTTTTGTTGGGTTGTTGTAATTTGCTTGTGTTGTAGCATTGTTTTGTGTTGTGTTTTTCTTGTGTTATTTTTGTGTTGTTTCCGTTGTGTTGTTGAGTTATTGTTTTTGCTGTTGTTTTTGTTGTGTTGTTGTGTGATAGTTTTTGATGTTGTAGTGTTGTAGTATAGCTGTTGTTTATTTGGGGGTTTTAGTATTGTTGTTGTTCTTGTTTCTGCTGTGTTTTTCAGTGTTGTAGTGTTATTGTATAGTTGTTGCTGTTTCTGTTGTGTTTTTGGTGTTGCAGTATTGTTGTTTCTGTTGTGTTTTTTGGTGTTGTAGTGTTGTGTTTTTGGTGTTGTTGCAATGTTGTTATTGTTGTTTCTGTTATGTTTTTGGCATTGTAGTGTTCTTGTTGTATAGTTGTTGTTTTTGTTGTGTTTTTGGTGTTGTAGTGTTGTTGTTGTAGTGTTGTTGTTGTAGTTGTTGTATTGTTGTTGTTTCTGTTGTGTTTTTGATGTTGTAGTGTTGTATAGTTGTCGCTGCTGTTCCTGTTGTGTTTTTGGCATTGTAGTGTTGTTGTTGTATAGTTGTTGTTGTTTGTGTTGTTTTTGGTGTTGTAGTATTGTTGTTGTTTGTGTTGTGTTTTGTTGTTGTAGTCTTGTTATTTCTGTTGTGTTTTTGGGGTTTTAGTGTTGTTGTTATATAATTGTTTGTGTTGTGTTTTTGGTGTTGTTGTTGTGTTTTTGGCGTTGTAGTGTTATTGTTGTTGAATAGTGGTTGTTGTTTGTGTTGTGTTTTTGGTGTAGTAGTGTCGTTATTTCTGTTGTGTTTTTGGTGTTGTAGTGTTATTGTTGTTGAATAGTGGTTGTTGTTTGTGTTGTGTTTTTGGTGTAGTAGTGTCGTTGTTATTTCTGTTGTGTTTTTGGTGTTGTAGTGTTGTTGTTGTATAATTGTTGTTTGTGTTGTGTATTTGTTGTTTATTTGTTTATTTAAAAGGATCCCCATTAGTTGCTACCATTAGTTGTTGTTGTTGTTGTAGTGTTGTTGTTGTGGTAGTGTTGTTGTCATTGTTGTCCTCAGTTGTCCGGCCTGTGTTGTGCTGATTCTCTGTCCCTCGTTAATCATTAACGACCTGCAGACGCTTTGACGGACATGAATAATTCAGAGTATCTGGAAATAGACAGGACAAGGGCTCAGACTATTTCCTGGATAACAAACTGATGTGTTTGCTTACGTGTTACTGACAGACAGCAGAAATACTGTAACCTACACCTGTGGGGACGTTTGAGGTCGGGATGAAACACCTGAACAGGTGTGACTGAGACAGGAGGGCAGGCTGTAGGACCTCCTCTCAGAGAGCATCCAGGAGGTGGAGCAAGACTGTGATAGGGACTGATCTCACTACCAAACTGTGATAGGGACTGATCCCACTACCAAACTGTGATAGGGACTGATCTCACTAATCAGTGCATAAAATCACAAACCAAATTGACCATGGATCAAAATATCTAATATATTTATGTTATCTGATTCACAGATAAATCCAACCAGTGTGGGGTGTTTAAGACTGAACTCCACTCAGGATGGATGGATGGATTGATGAGCTGTTGGATGGATTGATGGTTGGACGGATGAGCTGTTGGATGGATTGATGGTTGGATGGATGATCTGTTGGATAGATTGTTGGCTGAATGGATGAGCTGTTGGATGGATTGATGGTTGGATGAATTGATGGTTGGATGGATGAGCTGTTGGATGGATTGATGGTTGGATGGATTGATGTTTGGACGGATGAGCTGTTCAATGGATTGATGGTTGGATGGATGACCTGTTGGATGGATTGATGGTTGATGGATGAACTGTTGGATAGATTGATGGTTGGATGTATGAGCTGTTGGATAGATTGATGGTTGGATAAATGAACTGTTGGATAGATTGATAGTTGGACGGATGAGCTGTTGGATAGATTCATGGTTGGATGGATTGATGGTTGGATGGATGAGCTGTTGGATGGATTGACAGTTGGATGGATTGATGGTTGGATGGATGAGCTGTTGGATGGATTGATGATTGGATGGATGAGCTGTTGGATGGATTGATGGTTGGATAGATGAGCTGTTGGATGGATTGATGGTTGGATGGATGATCTGTTGGATAATTGATGGCTGGATTGATGAGTTGTTGGATGGATTGATGGCTGGATGGATGAGCTGTTGGATGGATGGATGAGCTGTTGGATGGATTGATGGTTGGATGGATGAGCTGTTGGATGGATTGATGGTTGGATGGATGAGCTGTTGGATAGATGGATGGCTGGATGGATGAGCTGTTGGATGGATTGACGGTTGGATGGATGAACTGTTGGATAGATTGATGGTTGGACGGATGAGCTGTTGGATAGATTCATGGTTGGATGGATGAGCTGTTGGATAGATTGATGGTTGGATTGATGAGCTGTTGGGTGGATTGATGGTTGGACGATTGAGCTGTTGGATGGATTGATGGATGGATGAGCTGTTGGATGGATGAGCTGTTGGATGGATTGATGGCTGGATGGATGAGCTGTTGGATGGATCGATGGTTGGATGGATGAGCTGTTGGATGGATTGATGGTTGGATGGATTGATGGCTGGATGGATGAGCTGTTGATTGGATCGATGGTTGGATGGATGATCTGTTGGATAGATTGTTGGCTGAATGGATGAGCTTTTGGATGGATTGATGGTTGGATGAATTGATGGTTTGATGGATGAGCTGTTGGATGGATTGATGGTTGGATGGATTGATGGTTGGACGGATGAGCTGTTGAATGGATTGATGGTTGGATGGATGACCTGTGGGATGGATTGATGGTTGATGGATGAACTGTTGGATAGATTGATGGTTGGATGGATGAGCTGTTGGATAGATTGATGGTTGGATAAATGAACTGTTGGATAGATTGATAGTTGGACGGATGAGCTGTTGGATAGATTCATGGTTGGATGGATTGATGGTTGGATGGATTGACAGTTGGATGGATGAGCTGTTGGATGGATTGATGGTTGGAAGGATGAGCTGTTGGATGGATTGATGGTCGGATGGATGAGCTGTTGGATGGACTGATGGTTGGATAGATGAGCTGTTGGATGGATTGATGGTTGGATGGATGATCTGTTGGATAGATTGATGGCTGGATTGATGAGTTGTTGGATGGATTGATGGCTGGATGGATGAGCTGTTGGATGGATGGATGAGCTGTTGGATGGATTGATGGTTGGATGGATGAGCTTTTGGATGGATTGATGGTTGGATGGATGAGCTGTTGGATAGATTGATGGCTGGATGGATGAGCTGTTGGATGGATTGACGGTTGGATGGATGAACTGTTGGATAGATTGATGGTTGGACGGATGAGCTGTTGGATAGATTCATGGTTGGATGGATGAGCTGTTGGATAGATTGATGGTTGGATTGATGAGCTGTTGGATGGATTGATGGTTGGACGGATGAGCTGTTGGATGGATTGATGGATGGATGAGCTGTTGGATGGATTGATGGTTGGATGGATGAGCTGTTGGACGGATTGATGGTTGAGTGGATGAGCTGTTGGATGGATTGCGCTGTTGGATGGATTGATGTTTGGATGGATGAGCTGTTTGATGGATTGATGGTTGGACGGATGAGCTGTTGGATGGATTGATGGTTGGTTGGATGAGCTTTTGGATGGTTGGATGGATGAGCTGTTGGATGGATTGATGGCTGGATGGATGAGCTGTTGGATGGATCGATGGTTGAATGGATGAGCTGTTGGATGGATTGATGGTTGGATGGATTGATGGCTGGATGGATGAGCTGTTGATTGGATCGATGGTTGGATGGATGAGCTGTTGATTGGATCGATGGTTGGATGGATGAGCTGATTGTTGGATGGTTGCTCCAGGCCTCAGAGGATCTTCCTGGAGCTCTGAGGCCTGTGTGCTGGTTGATGTGATGAAGCCGACCAATCAGGTGCCAGTTAACGAGGCCAGCAGAGCTTCACTAACGAGCTTCTGCCAGTTAATGAGGCCAGCAGAGCTTCACTAACGAGCCTCTGCCTGAATGATCAGAACGAGGAGCAGGAACAAAGCTGCTCTGTGTTTGTCCCTCAGTGGATCAGACCATCAGACCTTTAGCTTAAAGGATAACTTCGGTTCCTGCAGCTTTTACACTGTTTATAGAATGAAGAACAACAATATACTCACCCAGAAGGCTTTCCTGATGCAAACGGTGCTTCGGGAGATATTTAGATCCAAAATCGAGCAGCGGACACCGATATAATGGTAGCCTGTAGGGCATGGATCGCCGCTCCTAAAAACTGCATTAATCGTCCAAAAACTCATGTTTTTCACCAATATTCCATCATGATTCGCGCCAAATGGACGGCCATTGCAGCCTGTGTCTCTCCACACAATCAGAATGAACAAGGTGTGAGCTCATGAACACGACGAGCTGATATGTCGAATTTGTTTGAAAGTAGTGACGACAAAGAAGAGGAGGTGCAGCGGAGCCTTCATCCTGACAGTCAGTGCTTACTGAGGCGTTTGGTCAGAAAAGTAAAAATAAGTAAAACAGAGTAGAATGATGCGCTCACAGACAGTGTCGTTTGCTACACTGAAAAAGAAATACAGCCCTTCAATACGGTTAAAAAGCCAGAAATGTTATGAAAGTTTGACAGACCGAACGGATTGACTGGGAGAAAGAACATGTCACAAACAATTCCTGAACTTTATATTTTTATTTTTTATTTATTGTCTTTATTGGAGTTTCGTTTTTTCTTTACAGAGACAGGGTCTATTTTTTTATTATTTTAGATTAGTATAATTATTTTTATTTAAATGTAATTTTTTTCCTAAAAGTGAGCCCATTTCATTTTCATTGGGTTTTTTTCTCTTTTTTCATTAAAATTATTATATTATCTGTTTAATTTATTTTATATAAAAGATCCTGACCTTCCAATTACAGTTAAATACTCTTAAGAAATTAAAGTTTATTGCTTTTGATATGGTGTACTCACTTTATCATGACATATATTCTAATTACATTCATGAAAAAATTAGAAAAAAAAATCAAAATAATGTCGACAATAACATCGTTTATCGTCAATAATTTTTTGGACAATTATCGTCCAGCAAAACTTGTTATGGTGACAGGCCTAGACCTGATCAAACAAATCAGACTTTGACTGTCCCTGATGATCCTGATCACTCCCCCCCCAGTCTTCCCCGACCTGCTCAGTGCCATCCCTGCAGGCCTCCACGTCACCATCATCGTCTTCTGCGGCGTGGTCATCCTCTTCTCCTCTGTGGCCGCGGGCTTCTTCTTCTTCAACGCCTTCGGTCGGCCGTACGAGACGCTGCAAGGCCCCATGGGACTTTACCTGTGGACGCTCATCAGCGGTGAGTCACCTTAGCCTCAGTGTGCTTCCTGTTAGCATGTAGCCTCGCGTTACACCTGCACATGCTGGTTGGCGTGGTCCTGATAGCTGCACAGTGCTGAGGCAAATGTGAGGGAGGTTCATCTTTAGGAGGTCAATTAACTAACTCAGCAACTTACTGTCTAACTACCTACTGACTCACTGAGTGACCGATTAACTAACTTATTTAACTGACTTAACAACTAAATGACTTAATGAGAAGAACTAACTAAGAAGAAAACCAAGTCACTAACCAACTAACTAGCTTGTCAATTGACAAAGTAACTTACTAACTGTATATCTAACCAACTGTGTAACTTACCAACTAGCTTACTAACGAACTGTGAGACCAACTTGCTGACCCACTTACTAGCTTTCCAATTAATCAACAAATCAGCTTACTAACTTAATAACTTACCAACTGAATAACTTACCAACTGACTGACTAGCCAACTGACTGACCAGCTAACTAACTAGCTTGCCAATTGACAATTTAACTAACTTACAGACTAACTAAATAGCTTACCAACTAACTGCGTAATTAACGACTAACTCACTAACTTACTAACCAACTGACTAACTTAACTGACCAACTAGCTGCTTAGCTAACCAACTGACTGACTAACTAACTAACTAGTTAACATACTAAATAACTTACTAATGAACAAACCAACTAGCTGACCTACTAGCTAAATAACTAAGCGACTGACTGTGTTGAGACAAACGTTTCAGACTCCGCCTACATTAGTGAAGGGGGGCTGGACTTTCCCAGCATGCACCTGGGTCCTGCTGTGAGCTGAAATGTGATCATGTAAACATTAGAGGTCAGAGTCAGACCTAGCACTCCAGCATCAGTGTTTATGACTCCAGACGGACTGACGGACATGTGGGCGGGTTAATAAATGTGTGGATGATGACATCATAACCCTCTGTGATGTCATCAGAAGATGGCGGCCTGGCGGACGTGCACTGTAATGATGAACATGTTAACCCTTTGTGGCCCTGTCCTGCTCAGGTGTCTTCAGCTGTCTCGTGATGATCCTGTTTGCGTCGGAGGTGAAGCTCCATCGTCTGTCCGAGCGCATCGCCAACTTTAACGAGGTCAACTTCGTCTTCGAGACGCACTCGGAGAGCTACGACCGCTGCTTCTGGCTCTTCTTCCTCATCTTCCTCCTGCACTCCCTCAACCTGCTGCTCACCGGCCTCACCGGAGTGCGCTTCCCCTTCAAGGCCGCCAAGGAGGCGGAGCTTGGGGGCGGGGCTGCTGACCTCATGTACTGAGGAATCTCTCACTTCCTGTGGAGGGGCGGAGCTTAAAGACCAGCCTCAGACTAACATAAGATTGCTTATTGGTCTCTGTCAGTAAACTGTCGACATGGCGCCGTGTTTTTAGACCCGTCTGTTCGTTCGCCACTGCGAGGCCCCGGAGAAGCTCGACAAACAAACTTCAGCTCCACGCCGAACAGGAAGCTTCTGACACCCAAACATTGTGACGTGTTTTTGGCTCTGAATCTTTTAAAGTGTTTTTAATGTTTTTATTTGTTTATTTGAACCCCTGTACGGTCCAGACGTAAAACTGACTAAGTCTGTCAGAGAGAAAGGCTTTTTCATGTAGAGACTATGAAGTTAGAGTTCACCTACAAACTGTTAGGCTGTTCAGGGTCTAATCCTGTGACACTGATTAACATGATGCTCAGTCTTTGTTTTTTTACCAAATCTCGAATGAAACAATAAAAAATGTCAGTGGCTTGATCCTGTTTGAGTTCATTCAAATAAACTTTATGTGACTGACAGAAATGAACAATGACAAACTTACACCAAACAAACCATAGAACACTCTGGAACATAGACGTGTAACCAGATAACTAGAGATTAAAGGTTTAATTAAAAATATTTAACTGTCTCTGTCCCTCTTTTTAATCTGAAAGTGTTTTAACGGGCTGCCAGCAAAGACTACAAACATGGCCGCTGACCCTGATGCAGTCATCTCTAATTGTTTTTTAGTATTCAATAATTTATGAACCTCAGACACGATGAGGACCAACCTGCTCAGGTCATCAGGAGGTCACAGCGTGAGTGTGGATTATTTTATTAAATAAATACATCAAAATATTGCCATAATAGATTTTTAAAATAAATATATTGCAATAAATGATTTTTTAAATTAATAGTAATTATCTTAATTAATTTTAAAGTAGAGCTATTTTAATAATTGGTATTTTAAATAAAGATATTTTAATAAATGCTTTTTAAAATACCTTTTTTATATTTGATTTTTAAAATAAATGCATTACAATAAATTATTTTTAATGCATGGTTATTTTAATTAATTTTAAAGCTGAGCTACTTTAAAAATTGGTATTTTTAAATATTTTAAATGTTTTTTAAAATAATATTTTTTATTTGATTTTTTTAAAATAAATATATCACAATAAATGTTTTTTTTAATTAATTTAAAAGTAGAGCTACTTTAATTGGTTGTATAGAACTATTTTTTAAAAATATGTATATATGTGTTTTTTTTAATAAATATATGACAATAATGATTATTTAAAATTGATAGTTATTTTATATCATTTTTAAGGTAAAGCTACTTCAACAATTGGTATTTCAAAAAAGGAATATTTTTATAAATGTCTTAAAAAGATATTTTTCAAATTTTATTTTTTATAAATATATTACAATAAATGATTTTTCAGATATAAATATTTTTTAATTAATTTAAAAATAGAGCTACTTAAAGAATTGGTATTTTAAATAAAGATATTCTATTAAACGGCTTTTTAAAATAAATACGTTTATTATTGATTTCTTAAGTAAGTAACTAAAGTTATTTTTATAATCCATTGTTACATTTTCACAGTTTTGTTTAAACCCAGCAAAGACTACACCTGTGGCCCCCCTGAAACACTTCACTGGTGTTCACCTGGATGGGGCCTCAGGTGTAGGACAGGTGTGGGGAGCTCTGGATGGGGCCTCAGGTGTGGGGCAGGTGCAGGACAGGTGTGGGGCAGGTGTGGGACAGGTGTGGGACAGGTGTAGGACAGGTGTGGGGCAGGTGTGGGACAGGTGTAGGACAGGTGTGGGACAGGTGTAGGACAGGTGTGGGGCAGGTGTAGGACAGGTGTGGGGCAGGTGTGGGACAGGTGTAGGACAGGTGTGGGACAGGTGTAGGACAGGTGTGGGACAGGTGTAGGACAGGTGTGGGGCAGGTGTGGGACAGGTGTAGGACAGGTGTGGGGCAGGTGTAGGACAGGTGTGGGACAGGTGTAGGACAGGTGTGGGGCAGGTGTAGGACAGGTGTGGGGCAGGTGTAGGACAGGTGTAGGACAGGTGTGGGACAGGTGTGGGGCAGGTGTAGGACAGGTGTGGGACAGGTGTGGGACAGGTGTGGGACAGGTGTAGGACAGGTGTGGGGCAGGTGTAGGACAGGTGTAGGACAGGTGTGGGGCAGGTGTAGGACAGGTGTGGGACAGGTGTGGGACAGGTGTAGGACAGGTGTGGGGCAGGTGTAGGACAGGTGTAGGACAGGTGTGGGGCAGGTGTAGGACAGGTGTGGGACAGGTGTAGGACAGGTGTGGGGCAGGTGCGGGGCAGGTGTGGGGCAGGTGTAGGACAGGTGTGGGGCAGGTGTAGGACAGGTGTGGGGCAGGTGCGGGGCAGGTGTGGAGGAGCCCTTTGGACAGGTAAGGAACTGCAGCGCCTCCATCAGCGGTCTTCTCCCCTGAAGACGCCGGGGTCTGAAGACCTCCCCCCCGCGGTGACACTCGGCCCACCGTCTCATTGGGACGTGATGACGGATCAGAGCCAATCAGAACGTCTGGTCTGAAGAAGGTGAGCTCTGCAGGGGGGCGGTGTCCCGTTTGTCTCTTTGTGTGTTTAATGATGGTGTCCGGTTCAGAAGAATTAAAGTCCAACATCCGTCCTCCTGCTGAGACGAGCACGGACAGCCTCAGAAAATAAGATCAGGTGTAACATTCACTAAAACATCACAGAAAAAATAACCCAACCTCACAAATAAATAAATAAGAGATAAATAATAAATACATTTATTAATTAACTAGAAAAGCACTCGGAGAGCGCCGACCTCTGCCAGCAGCACAGTTCCTACAAAGAATCCTTTGAACAATTCCTGGATCCAGACGCTGATCTGGATCAACACCAAAATCGAATCAGTTCTTCCTTTTCCCACAGACAGACAGACAGACAGACAGACACGCAGGCAGGCAGACAGACAGACAGACAGGCAGGCAGAAAGACAGACAGAAAGGCAGACAGACAAACTGACAGACAGACAGGCAGACAGACACACAGGCAGGCAGACAGGCAGGCAGGCAGACAGACAGGCAGACAGACAGGCAGGCAGGCAGACAGACAGACAAGCAGGCAGGCAGGCAGACAGGCAGGCAGACAGACAGACAGACAGACAGACAGACAGAAAGGCAGACAGACAGACTGACAGGCAGACAGCCAGACAGGCAGACAGACGGACAGACAGGCAGACAGACAGACTGACAGGCAGACAGACAGACAGACAGACAGGCAGACAGACAGACAGAAAGGCAGACAGACAGACTGACAGGCAGACAGACAGACAGGCAGACAGACAGACAGAAGACAGGTGGGGACAGGTGGACAGGTGTGGGACAGGTGTTGGACAGGTGTGGACAGGTGGACAGGTGTTGGACAGGTGTGGGACAGGTGCAGGCAGACAGACAGACAGACAGGCAGACAGACAGACTGACAGGCAGACAGCCAGACAGGCAGACAGACTGACAGGCAGGCAGACAGACAGACAGACAGGCAGGCAGAAAGACAGACAGACAGACAGGCAGACAGACACACAGGCAGGCAGGCAGACAGGCAGGCAGGCAGACAGACAGGCAGACAGACAGGCAGGCAGGCAGACAGACAGACAAGCAGGCAGGCAGGCAGACAGGCAGGCAGACAGACAGACAGACAGAAAGGCAGACAGACTGACAGGCAGACAGACAGACAGAAAGGCAGACAGACAGACAGAAAGGCAGACAGACAGACTGACAGGCAGACAGACAGACAGACAGACAGGCAGACAGACTGACAGGCAGACAGACAGACAGAAAGGCAGACAGACAGACTGACAGGCAGACAGACAGACAGACAGACAGGCAGACAGACAGACAGAAAGGCAGACAGACAGACTGACAGGCAGACAGACAGACAGGCAGACAGACAGACAGAAAGGCAGACAGACAGACTGACAGGCAGACAGCCAGACAGGCAGACAGACAGACAGACAGGCAGACAGACAGACTGACAGGCAGACAGACAGACAGACAGACAGGCAGACAGACAGACAGAAAGGCAGACAGGCAGACAGACAGACAGACAGGCAGACAGACAGACAGAAAGGCAGACAGACAGACTGACAGGCAGACAGCCAGACAGGCAGACAGACAGACAGACAGGCAGACAGACAGACTGACAGGCAGACAGACAGACAGGTGTATGTAGTGAGCAGCAGTGTCAGTCGGTCAGACCTCCTCCTCCTCTCCTGCAGGTAAGAGCTGTTCTCTGCTCGAGTGCCTTCAGCTGTAATGATCTTTATTTTATACAACAAGTAAAACTCAGTAAAGATGTCCATCCTTACACTTTAGCTTCTCTGTGTGGTGACAACAGCTCAGCCTGTGTTTCAAAGATTCTTCTGATTTCATTTAAAATCTCAATAATGAACAAATTTAGGACAAAAAGACGTGAAAATGATCAAACATCAATTTACTACATTTACTCCATCACTGTGAGTCTGTGAACGCTGCTGCTCACAGTTTAACTCTGGAGTCAGAAATATCTGATTTATTGTATTTATATTTATAATATTTTATATTTATATTTATTACATCTATATTTAATATTTATATTTCATATTTTATATTACATATTTAATATTTATATGCATATTTATTACGTTTATATTTTATATTTATTTTTATTTTTATTATATTTATATTTCATATTTTATATTTCATATTTATATTATTTATATTTATATTTTATATTTATATTTACTATATTTATATTTCGTATTTTATATTTAATATTTATTATTATATTTATATTTTATATTTATATTTTTTATATTTATATTTCATATTTTATATTTTATATGTATATTTATTATATTTAATATTTATTATTTATATTTATATTTTATATTTATATTTATATTAAGTTTTATAATTATATTTATATAATATACACTTATAGACTGATAGACTGATCATCGTGCACTATAATTTCCTGGGTCATGAACTGGAGCTCACGTCGTGCTGCTGCATGTGGTCCTGAGTCTGTCTGTGATCCTGCTGCTGTGGATATTTGAGTCTCTGATGTGCCTCAAAGTTTTGTTGTGTTTCATCGTCTTGTGATGAATATAAAATGATCTGAGAATTAAAGTTAATAACCACTAAATTCATAAAGTGAATATTTGACGTGTTTATATTACAGATGGAAAAGGCTGAGAGAGAGTTTCACTGTTCTATATAAAGTTATTGAAATAAAACTATTTCTTCTACATAGAGAAAGTTATCAAACTAAAAAAATGTTTTATTATATAAAGTTATTAAAATAAAAGAACATGTGTTACAGTATTATATTCTATTTTAAATTAAACACTAGACATTTTATTCACTGTTACTATGTATTATGTTTGCTATTTTAGACAATGTAATGTTTATTATCATTATTATTGTGTATTATGATATTTGTTTTTAATGTTCATAATTATATTAACATTGTTAACATCATTATCTGTATTTTATTAACAGACTGACAGGCAGACAGACAGACGACGACAGGCAGACAGACAGACAGAAAGAGGTCAGCTTCTGCTGTAGATCTGTGATCTCAGTTCAGATCTATCATAGAAACAGACACATCATCTCATTTACCTATGTGCACAGAGGGAGGCGGAGCTTCAGCAGATCCTGGTCCAGGTGTCTCACCTGCAGAGTCAGAGGAGAGTATAGACAGATGTCTATGAAAAATGACCATAACATGAGCCGTGTTCTTTTAAACATGTAACTATGGACACGTGTTCATTTATACATTTTACTATGGACACGTGTTCATTTATACATGTTACTATGGACACGTGTTCTATTAAACATGTTACCATGGACACGTATTCATTCATACATGTTACTATGGACACGTGTTTATTCATACATGTTACAATGGACACGTGTTCTATTAAACATGTTACCATGATCACGTGTTCATTTAAACATGTCACCATGGACAAGTGTTCATTTAAACATGTTACTATGGACACGTGTTCATTTTAACATGTTACCATGGACACGTGTTCATTTAAACATGTAACTATGGACACGTGTTCATTTATACATTTTAGTATGACACGTGTTCATTTATACATGTTACTATGGACACGTGTTCTATTAAACATGTTACCATGTACACGTGTTCATTCATACATGTTACTATGGACACGTGTTCTATTAAACATGTTACCATGACCATGTGTTCATTTAAACATGTTATCATGGACAAGTGTTCATTTATACATGTTACTATGGACACGTGTTCTATTAAACATGTTACCATGACCACGTGTTCATTCATACATGTTACTATGGACACGTGTGCTATTAAACATGTAACAATGGACATGTGTTCCTTTAAACATGTTACTATGGAAACCTGTTCATTTAAACATGTTACTATGACACGTGTCCATTAAAACAGGTTACTATGGACACATGTTCATTTAAACATGTAACTATAACACATGTTCATTTAAACATGTTACTATGGACCCGTGTTCCTTTAAACATGTTACCATGGACACGTGTTAATTTAAACATGTTGCTATGGACACATGTTCATTTAAACATGTTACTATGACACGTGTTCATTTGAACATATTGCAATGACACATGTTCATTTGAACATGTTACTATGAACATTTGTTCATTTAAACATGTGACTATGGACACGTGTTCATTTGAACATGTAACTCTGGACACGTGTTCATTTAAACATGTTACTATGACACGTGTTCATTTAAACATGTTACTATGGACACGTGTTCTATTAAACATGTTACCATGGACACGTGTTCATTCATACATGTTACTATGGACACGTGTTCTATTAAATATGTTACCATGACCATGTGTTCATTTAAACATGTTACCATGGACAAGTGTTCATTTATACATGTTACTATGGACACGTGTTCTATTAAACATGTTACCATGATCACGTGTTCATTCATACATGTTACTATGGACACGTGTGCTATTAAACATGTAACAATGGACATGTGTTCCTTTAAACAAGTTACTATGGAAACCTGTTCATTTAAACATGTTACCATGACTGGTGTCCATTAAAACAGGTTACTATGGACACATGTTCATTTAAACATGTTACTATGAACATGTGTTCATTTAAACATGTTACTTTGACACGTGTTCCTTTAAACATGTTACTATGACACGTGTTCTATTAAACATGTTACTATGACACGTGTTCATTTAAACATGTTACTATGAACATGTGTTCAGTTAAACATGTTACTTTGACACGTGTTCCTTTAAACATGTTACTATGACACGTGTTCATTCAAACATGATACTATGACACATGTTCGGTTAAACATGTTACCATGAACATGTGTTCGTTTAAACATGTTACTATGACACGTGTTCATTTAAACATGTAACTATGGACATGTGTTCCTTTAAACATGTTACTATGAACATGTGTTCATTTAAACATGTTACTATGACACGTGTTCATTTAAACATGTTACGATGGACAAGTGTTGTTTTCCAGCTTCAGCTCAGTGAACTAAAGAAGAGGCTGATCTTTACCTGCAGGCTGCACCAGAGAGTAAGTGATGATCAGGTACTAAACAAACAACCACACAAATTATCAAACACAAACAAACAGACAAATAAACAAATAAACACACAAAGAATCAAATACAAACACACACACAAACAAACAAACACACAAACAGTCATCTCTGTAGTTAACGTTTATCTCTGTAGTCAACATGTTAATCTCTGTAGTCAACATGTTCAAATCTGTAGCCAACATGTTCATCTCTGTAGTCAACATGTTTATCTATGTACTCAACATGTTCATCTCTGCAGTAAACATGTTTATCTCTGTAGCCAACATGTTAATCTCTGTAGTCAACATGTTCATCTCTATAGCCAACATGTTCATCTCTGTAGTAAACATGTTTATCTCTGTAGTCAGCATGTTCATCTCTGTAGCAAACATGTTTATCTCTGTAGTCAGCATGTTTACCTCTGTAGCAAACATGTTTATCTCTGTAGTAAACATGTTCATCTCTGTAGTCAACATGTTCATTTCTGTAGTCAACATGTTTATCTCTGTAGTAAACATGTTTTTCTCTGTAGTAAACATATTTATCTCTGTAGTCAACATATTTATCTCTGTAGCAAACATGTTTATCTCTGTAGTAAACATGTTCATTTCTGTAGTCAACAGGTTTATCTCTGTAGTCAACATATTTATCTCTGTAGCAAACATATTTATCTCTGTAGCAAACATGTTTATCTCTGTAGTAAACTTGTTTATCTCTGTAGTCAACATGTTCATTTCTGTAGTCAACATGTTTATCTCTGTAGTAAACATGTTTATCTCTGTAGTAAACATATTTATCTCTGTAGTCAACATATTTATCTCTGTAGCAAACATGTTTATCTCTGTAGTCAACATGTTCATTTCTGTAGTCAACAGGTTTATCTCTGTAGTCAACATGTTCATCTCTGTAGTCAACATGTTCATTTCTGTAGTCAACAGGTTTATCTCTGTAGTCAACATATTTATCTCTGTAGCAAACATATTTATCTCTGTAGCAAACATGTTTATCTCTGTAGTAAACTTGTTTATCTCTGTAGTCAACATGTTCATTTCTGTAGTCAACATATTTATCTCTGTAGCAAACATATTTATCTCTGTAGCAAACATGTTTATCTCTGTAGTAAACTTGTTTATCTCTGTAGTAAACTTGTTTATCTCTGTAGTCAACATGTTCATTTCTGTAGTCAACATGTTCATCTCTGTAGTCAACATGTTCATCTCTGTAGTAAACTTGTTTATCTCTGTAGTCAACATGTTCATTTCTGTAGTCAACATATTTATCTCTGTAGCAAACATATTTATCTCTGTAGCAAACATGTTTATCTCTGTAGTCAACATGTTCATTTCTGTAGTCAACATGTTCATCTCTGTAGTCAACATGTTTATCTCTGTAGTAAACATGTTTATCTCTGTAGCCAACATGTTTATCTCTGTAGTAAACTTGTTTATCTCTGTAGTCAACATGTTCATTTCTGTAGTCAACATGTTCATCTCTGTAGTCAACATATTTATCTCTGTAGCAAACATGTTTATCTCTGTAGTCAACATGTTCATTTCTGTAGTCAACATGTTCATCTCTGTAGTCAACATGTTCATCTCTGTAGTAAACATGTTTATCTCTGTAGTCAACATATTTATCTCTGTAGCAAACATGTTTATCTCTGTAGCAAACATGTTTATCTCTGTAGTCAACATGTTCATTTCTGTAGTAAACATGTTTATCTCTGTAGTCAACATGTTCATTTCTGTAGTAAACATGTTTATCTCTGTAGTCAACATATTTATCTCTGTAGCAAACATGTTTATCTCTGTAGTCAACATGTTCATTTCTGTAGTAAACATGTTTATCTCTGTAGTCAACATGTTAATCTCTGTAGCAAACATGTTTATCTCTGTAGCAAACATGTTTATCTCTGTAGTCAACATGTTCATTTCTGTAGTAAACATGTTTATCTCTGTAGTCAACATGTTCATTTCTGTAGCAAACATGTTTATCTCTGTAGTCAACATGTTCATTTCTGTAGTAAACATGTTTATCTCTGTAGTCAACATGTTCATTTCTGTAGTAAACATGTTTATCTCTGTAGTCAACATATTTATCTCTGTAGCAAACATATTTATCTCTGTAGCAAACATGTTACTCTCTGTAGTCAACATGTTCATCTCTGTAGTCAACATGTTTATCTCTGTAGTCAACATATTTATCTCTGTAGCAAACATGCTTATCTCTGTAGCAAACATGTTACTCTCTGTAGTCAACATGTTTATCTCTGTAGTAAACATGTTTATCTCTGTAGTCAATATGTTCATCTCTGTAGCAAACATGTTTATCTCTGTAGCAAACATGTTTATCACTGTAGTCAACATGTTCATTTCTGTAGTAAACATGTTTATCTCTGTAGTCAACATGTTCATTTCTGTAGCAAACATGTTTATCTCTGTAGTCAACATGTTCATTTCTGTAGTAAACATGTTTATCTCTGTAGTCAACATGTTCATTTCTGTAGTAAACATGTTTATCTCTGTAGTCAACATGTTCATCTCTGTAGTCAACATGTTTATCTCTGTAGCAAACATGTTACTCTCTGTAGTCAACATGTTTATCTCTGTAGTCAACATATTTATCTCTGTAGCAAACATATTTATCTCTGTAGCAAACATGTTTATCTCTGTAGTCAACATGTTCATCTCTGTAGTCAACATGTTTATCTCTGTAGTCAACATATTTATCTCTGTAGCAAACATGTTTATCTCTGTAGTCAACATGTTCATTTCTGTAGTAAACATGTTTATCTCTGTAGTCAACATGTTAATCTCTGTAGTCAACATGTTCATCTCTAAAGCCAACATGTTCATCTCTGTAGTAAACATGTTTATCTCTGTAGTCAGCATGTTCATCTCTGTAGCAAACATGTTTATCTCTGTAGTCAACATGTTTATCTCTGTAGTCAACATGTTCATCTCTATAGCCAACATGTTCATTTCTGTAGTAAACATGTTTATCTCTGTAGTCAACATGTTCATCTCTGTAGTAAACATGTTTATCTCTGTAGTCAACATATTTATCTCTGTAGCAAACATATTTATCTCTGTAGCAAACATGTTTATCTCTGTAGTAAACTTGTTTATCTCTGTAGTCAACATGTTTATCTCTGTAGTAAACATGTTTATCTCTGTAGTCAACATGTTTATCTCTGTAGTCAACATGTTTATCTCTGTAGCAAACATGTTCAAATCTGTAGCAAACATGTTTATCTCTGTAGTAAACTTGTTTATCTCTGTAGTCAACATGTTTATCTCTGTAGTAAACATGTTTATCTCTGTAGTCAACATGTTTATCTCTGTAGTAAACATGTTTATCTCTGTAGTCAACATGTTTATCTCTGTAGTCAACATGTTAATCTCTGTAGTCAACATGTTCAAATCTGTAGCAAACATGTTCATCTCTGTAGTAAACATGTTCATCTCTGCAGTAAACATGTTCATCTCTGTAGTAAACAAGTTCATCTCTGTAGTACAAATGTTCATCTCTGTAGCAAACATGTTCATCTCTGTAGTAAACATGTTCATCTCTGAAGTAAGCATGTTTATCTCTGTAGTCAACATGTTTATCTCTGTATTACAAATGTTCATCTCTGTAGCAAACATGTTCATCTCTGTAGTAAACATGTTCATCTCTGAAGTAAGCATGTTCATCTCTGTAGCAAACATGTTCATCTCTGTAGTAAACATGTTCATCTCTGAAGTAAACATGTTTATCTCTGTAGTTAACATGTTTATCTCTGTAGTTAACATGTTTATCTCTGTAGTTAACATGTTAATCTCTGTAGTCGACATGTTTATCTCTGTAGTCAACATGTTCATCTCTGTATTAAACATGTTTATCTCTGTAGTCAACATGTTTATCTCTATAGCCAACATGTTTATCTCTGTAATAAACAAGTTCATCTCTGTAGTAAACATGTGTATCTCTGCAGACAACATGTTCATCTCTGTAGTCAACATGTTTATCTCTGTAGCAAACATGTTCATCTCTGTAGTAAACATGTTCATCTGTGTAGGAAACATTTTTATCTTTGTAGTTTACATGTTTACCTCTGTAATAAACAAGTTCATCTCTGTAGTAAACATGTTTATCTCTGTAGTCAACATGTTTATCTCTGTAGTCAACATGTTCATCTCTGTAGTAAACATGTTCATCTCTGTAGTAAAGATGTTCATCTCTGTAGTAAACATGTTCATCTCTGTAGTTAACATGTTCATCTGTGTAGGAAACATTTTTATCTTTGTAGTTTACATGTTTACCTCTGTAGTTAACATGTTGATCTCTATAGTAAACATGTTCATTTCTATAGTAAACATGTTTATCTCTATAGTAAACATGTTTATCTCTATAGTAAACATGTCCATCTCTGTAGTAAACATGTTCATCTCTGTAGCCAACATGTTCATCTCTATAGTAAACATGTTCATCTCTGTAGCCAACATGTTCATCTCTGTAGAAAACATGTTCATCTCTGTAGTAAACATGTTTATCTCTGTAGTAAACATGTTTATCTCTGTAGTAAACATGTTTTTCTCTGTAGTAAACATGTTTATCTCTGTAGTTAACATGTTCATCTCTGTAGTAAACATGTTTATCTCTGTAGTCAACTAGTTCATCTCTGTAGTAAACATGTTTATCTCTGTAGTCAACATGTTCATCTCTGTAGTAAACATGTTTATCTCTGTAGTCAACATGTTCATCTCTGTAGTCAACATGTTAATCTCTGTAGTAAACATGTTCATCAGTGTAGGAAACATTTTTATCTTTGTAGTTTACATGTTTACCTCTGTAGTTAACATATTCATCTCTGTAGCAACCATGTTCATCTCTGAAGTAAACATGTTTATCTCTGTAGTTAACATGTTCATCTCTGTAGTTAACATGTTTATCTCTGTAGTCAACATGTTCATCTCTGTAGTCAACATGTTCATCTCTGTAGTAAACATGTTTATCTCTGTTGTCAACATGTTTATCTCTATAGCCAACATGTTTATCTCTGTAGTAAACATGTTTATCTCTGTAGTCAACATGTTCATCTCTGTAGTAAACATGTTCATCTCTGTAGTAAACATGTTCATCTCTGTAGTTAACATGTTCATCTGTGTAGGAAACATTTTTATCTTTGTAGTTTACATGTTCATCTCTATAGTAAACATGTTCATCTCTGTAGTACACATGTTTATCTATGTAGCCAACATGTTCATCTCTATAGTAAACATGTTCATCTCTGTAGCCAACATGTTCATCTCTATAGAAAACATGTTCATCTCTGTAGTAAACATGTTTATCTCTGTAGTAAACATGTTTATCTCTGTAGTTAACATGTTCATCTCTGTAGTAAACATGTTTATCTCTGTAGCAAACATGTTTATCTCTGTAGTAAACATGTTCATCTCTGTAGTTAACATGTTCATCTCTGTAGTAAACATGTTCATCTCTGTAGTAAACATGTTTATCTCTGTAGTCAACATGTTCATCTCTGTAGTAAACATGTTTATCTCTATAGTCAACATATTTATCTCTATAGCCAACATGTTTATCTCTGTAGTCAACATGTTTATCTCTGTAGTCAACATGTTCATCTCTATAGAAAACATGTTCATCAGTGTAGGAAACATTTTTATCTTTGTAGTTTACATGTTTACCTCTGTAGTTAACATGTTCATCTCTGTAGTAAACATGTTCATCTGTGTAGGAAACATTTTTATCTTTGTAGTTTACATGTTTACCTCTGTAGTTAACATGTTCATCTCTATAGTAAACATGTTTATCTCTATAGTAAACATGTTCATCTCTGTAGTAATCATGTTCATCTCTGTAGCCAACATGTTCATCTCTATAGTAAACATGTTCATCTCTGTAGCCAACATGTTCATCTCTATAGAAAACATGTTCATCTCTGTAGTAAACATGTTTATCTCTGTAGTAAACATGTTTTTCTCCGTAGTAAACATGTTTATCTCTGTAGTAAACATGTTTTTCTCCGTAGTAAACATGTTCATCTCTGTAGTAAACATGTTCATCTCTGTAGTCAACATGTTCATCTCTATAGAAAACATGTTCATCTCTATAGTAAACATGTTTATCTCTGTAGTAAACATGTTTATCTCTGTAGTAAACATGTTCATCTCTATAGTAAACATGTTCATCTCTATAGTAAACATGTTCATCTCTGTAGCCAACATGTTCATCTCTATAGAAAACATGTTCATCTCTGTAGTCAACATGTTCATCTCTGTAGTAAACATGTTTATCTCTGTAGTACAAATGTTCATCTCTGTAGCAAACATGTTTATCTCTATAGTAAACATGTTCATCTCTGTAGCCAACATGTTCATCTCTATAGAAAACATGTTCATCTCTATAGTAAACATGTTTATCTCTGTAGTAAACATGTTCATCTCTGTAGCCAACATGTTCATCTCTATAGAAAACATGTTTATCTCTGTAGTAAACATGTTCATCTCTATAGTAAACATGTTCATCTCTGTAGCCAACATGTTCATCTCTATAGAAAACATGTTCATCTCTATAGAAAACATGTTCATCTCTATAGTTAACATGTTCATCTCTATAGAAAACATGTTCATCTCTAAGTAAACATGTTTATCTCTGTAGCCAACATGTTCATCTCTATAGAAAACATGTTCATCTCTGTAGTAAACATGTTTATCTCTGTAGTCAACATGTTCATTTCTGTAGTAAACATGTTCATCTCTGTAGCCAACATGTTCATCTCTATAGAAAACATGTTTATCTCTGTAGTAAACATGTTCATCTCTATAGAAAACATGTTCATCTCTGTAGTCAACATGTTTTTCTCTGTAGTAAACATGTTTATCTCTGTAGTCAACATGTTTATCTCTGTAGTAAACATGTTCATCTCTATAGAAAACATGTTTATCTCTGTAGTAAACATGTTTATCTCTGTAGTAAACATGTTCATCTCTATAGAAAACATGTTCATCTCTATAGAAAACATGTTCATCTCTGTAGCCAACATGTTCATCTCTATAGAAAACATGTTTATCTCTGTAGTAACATGTTTTTCTCTGTAGTAAACATGTTTATCTCTGTAGTCAACATGTTTATCTCTGTAGTAAACATGTTCATCTCTATAGAAAACATGTTTATCTCTGTAGTAAACATGTTTATCTCTGTAGTAAACATGTTCATCTCTATAGAAAACATGTTTATCTCTATAGAAAACATGTTTATCTCTGTAGTAAACATGTTTATCTCTGTAGTAAACATGTTCATCTCTGTAGTAAACATGTTCATCTCTGTAGTCAACATGTTTATCTCTGTAGTAAACATGTTTTTCTCTGTAGTAAACATTTTTATCTCTGTAGTCAACATGTTTATCTCTGTAGTAAACATGTTCATCTCTATAGAAAACATGTTTATCTCTGTAGTCAACATGTTTATCTCTGTAGTAAACATGTTTTTCTCTGTAGTAAACATGTTTATCTCTGTAGTCAACATGTTTATCTCTGTAGTAAACATGTTCATCTCTATAGAAAACATGTTTATCTCTGTAGTAAACATGTTTATCTCTGTAGTAAACATGTTTATCTCTGTAGTAAACATGTTCATCTCTGCTTCAAACATGGCCATGTGACCACAGAGGTGAGTGGGCTCGGTGCTGCCCCCTGCTGGTGGAGCCTCTGAGCTGCAGCAGCTCAGCTTACAGAGGGCTCAGGCAGAGATGCTGCTGCACACGCTCAGTGTAGAGTTTCAGGAGCCTCAGAGGAGAAGGTTCAGGTGTTCATCCAGCAGGTGGGATGGCTCAGAGCGAGCAGGGAGCCCCGTGAAGCTCCTGGTGAGCAGTTTGTTTAAGAGTTACTCAGTGGTCATTAAGGATATACTGAGTGGACATGGAGCTGTTTAACAGGTAGTAATAGTAGCTAAGTGGTAGGTAAGTGGTAGCTAAGTGGTAGGTAAGTGGCTTTTGTTGGTGATGAACGACAGCCTGGACTACATCGAGCTCCTCAAACAGGAAGTGGACAGAAACTCAGACGTGAGTGTTTCACCGCTGTGATGCTTTGACCTGCCTGATGAACTCTCTTACTGCTGCAGCTCTCTCTAACTCTCTAACTCTATAATAGGTCTCACTGTCAGAGGGTTGCTGGCTCGACTCCCAGAGTTCGTCAGGCCCTCAGCTAACAGAAGTAACATAAGACCAGATGTTAAAAGTTATTTATTAACATAAAGTAAGGTTTTTGACTAAAGGGAGGAAACTTAAACTAAATGTGCTGTAAACAGAAAAAACAGGAGGACAGACACTCTGAGCTAGAGTTGTGTTACCGTCTTGTCCAAACAAAAGAAAAGAAACCAAAAACCCGTCTAACCCACTCCAAACAACAAAGGAGAAACACAATACAGCACCATCACATCACATCACCCTCTGTGATCAGAAGCTCTGAGGCGTCTCCCAGGTGTAACCGAGGAGTCCATGACAGCAGAGGTGGAGTCTGTTAAATCTGTTTTTAAATACTGAGACAAAGTTTGTGACATTATACCGAGGAGCTGACATTAATAGGCCGGCTGTGTGATTGGCTAATAATAATATTTAACATTAAATCATTCAACAACAAAGA
Source organism: Scarus forsteni (assembly GCA_036419115.1). Taxonomy (NCBI): domain Eukaryota; kingdom Metazoa; phylum Chordata; class Actinopteri; order Labriformes; family Labridae; genus Scarus; species Scarus forsteni. Next base: position 24,643,455 of record JAZDUH010000198.1, on the reverse strand, counting down.
CAGTTAGCATGAAAGTTTGTAACATTTAAGATATTTAGCACTTACGACATTTAACTTTACATTTAATCTTTATTTAAATTATCTTTAAAAACCAAATTAGTTTGACCTCCACTGAATATTTAACCTACACACTAACATGGCCTCACATATATTATATATTTGTATATTATATATGTTATATATTTATATATTATATGTTATAACTGCTGCAGCTCTCTCTAACTCTCTAACTCTATAACAGGTCTTTATCATTCATATATATATATATATGTATATATATATATATATATATATATATATATACATATATACATACATATACATATATATTTATATATATATATATATATATTTATATTTATATATTATATGTGTTTTATATTTCACTAGTTCACCTGAGAAGAGCCGTTTGAAAATGTTTCCAGAGGCAGAACCTTCAAAAACAAAAGCAGCTTGTGATTGGACGATTGTTCGGCTCGTCTCACTCATCACAGACCAATCATATCAATCAACACTGTTACGTATGACGTAGCAGCTCACGCTGTTGTTAGCCGTTAGCTTAAACTACCTCAGACTATCGTCTTGAATTAGATTATCTCACAGATTTATGGTTTAACACCAACATGTGACGTGAACCTCGTCAAAGACGGTCCTACCAAACTAAACTTCTGAGCAGAGCAGGTCTCACCGAGCATCACCGAGTAACCATGACGACCACATGCTAACCGTCATGTGGAGTTTCAATAGAAGAGCAAAAACAGGTGACCTCTGCTCCTCTAAGCTGAGCCTGTTTCTGATAGAACATGGTCATTCAGACGCCATTGTTTTAAACGTGAGGTCACTTCCTGTTTTCATCACGTCCGCAGCTCCGCCCCTCTTCTCTGATTGGACCGTTAAGCATTTAGCCGAGAGACGTCGTTGGCTAGCAGGTCCATCTGAGGAGCTTTGACCTCCAAACTCTGGCCTGGTTCTTCCTGTGTGCAAAAACTCCCACGACTTTGACCTTTGACCTTCTATTCATCGGGGATATTTCTGAGCATCTCAGGCAGGCAAAGGTGACCTTTGACCTCTAAGATGTACCCTTATCGTGGTTTAAGAAGGACCCCTGACCTATGACCTCTAAAAGAATGACCTTTGACCCTGACCTTGACTCAGTCCTGATGGTTGGGGGTCTTCTGAGTCCACTGCAGAGGTCAGTAAAGGTCGTTTCCTTGACCCCCAGAGGCTGCTCGATGTGGGGAGGGAGGAGGAGCAAGAGGAGGCCCCGCCCCCCACCAGGCCTCTCCCACAGCTCTGTTCCATCCCGCGGAGGTTGATCGTGTCTCCGGGGCTCGGGGGAGCACCGGTGACCCCCCAGCTGACCGAGGTGAGACCCCCCCCGCAGCTCCGAGGCCGCCGTTGATGCTGCTGACACCGCTGACGCCTAATTGCTAACATTTACGTTTCAGAGTCTGAGGAGGATCCTGTTCGGACGAACGTTTCACGTCTTCAACTACGAGTGGAGGAGGGCGGTCTTCAAGTTGAGAAGGGCCGACGGCGAGCTGTCCTACGGCCTGGAGGCCGACCGGGTAAGAGACCAAGACCTCATGACCCCGACCTTTATGGATCTGGGGATGTTCAGAGTCACCTCACTTCCTGTTTTCAAAATAAAACTAATGTGGCTTCCTTAGATAGTTGGCAACGAAGAGTCCGGGGCCACATGTGGTCCCTTTAAAGTCCAACCCAAAGTCTTCGTCGTGAGGAAACTGGAGCAGAAGATGATTGTTGATGAAATGTTTAGTTTCTCTGATTCCTGACGTTCACGAGGAGGTCACGCCAAAAACAACGACACGTGGATCAGTCGAGTTAGTCCAGGGTTTTTGCTGATGTTGGAAAGGCCAAAAGAAACAGACCTGAAAAAATTCGTCCTGGTCTCTTCACTCTGGTGTTTCATGTCAACTTAAAACCCTTTGTGGAAAAGGGGGGGCAGGGGTCAGAGGTCAGAGCAGGTCCTGCTCCAGAACACCTCGACATCAAGCTCATGAATTAATGAAACCAAAAGGCCGATTTCACATTGTTGTCCCAGCGCTGTGTGGCTGAACTGACGAGTTTGTTTACGTGCCCTTCGCGCATGCGCAGTGCGGCTCATTGTTTGCGCGAAGGGCACGTAAACAAACTCGTCAGTTCAGCCACACAGCGCTGTGTGGAGAGACACAGACTGCAATGGTGGACCATTCCGAGCGAATCATGATGGAATATTGGTGAAAAACATGAGTTTTTGGACGATTAATGCAGTTTTTAGGAGCAGCGATCCATGCCCTACAGGCTACCATTATATCGGTGTCCGCTGCTCGATTTTGGATCTAAATATCTCCCGAAGCACCGTTTGCATCAGGAAAGCCTTCTGGGTGAGTATATTGTTGTTCTTCATTCTATAAACAATGTAAAAGCTGCAGGAACCGAACTTTTCCTTTAACTAGTCCACAGAGTTTAATTTTTATTCAGAGTTCAAATCTGAAAAATTTAAGATTCTGTCCAGCGAGCCAACGAGTTCGAGGTCCACAGGCGAATCTGAAACCTGACAAGAAAGAAAAATAAAGATCAGTTTCTCTTGGCGGGAAAATGACTTGAATCCGTTTATGCTGCACTGTGCCGTAGACGAGCCGTTACACGACTCAAGCTAGCATCACTGAGTCACTGAAATGAAGCCTCTGCAGAGTCAGAACGAACTCCCGTGACGTGACCCTGAAGACCCACCAAAGTCCACCAGAGACCAGAACCAAGACCCAAACCACCGTCACCTCAGACACTTACAGGTCTGATCCAGAATTCAGAACCCTTAAAGTCAAAGTAGTTTGTTCTCCGTCTGGTGGTCAAAATGGATCCATACCAACAGCGCCCTCTAGCGCCTCCTTTCTCAGCTGTTATGACACATCATCAGTGAAGAGTCTGAACATGCTGGATCATGAGCATCAGGTGAGCCAGGACGGAGACCAGTTCTGTTTCATTGACAGGAACTCTGAAAGGAGTCAAAGTTACTCCACCCTGAGTAACTTTGACTCCTCACAGAGTAACTTTGACTCCCCAGAGTAACTTTGACTCCTCCCAGAGTAACTTTGACTCCTCCCAGTCTCTTTGACTCCCCCCAGAGTAACTTTGACTCCTCAGAGTAACTTTGACTCCCCCAGAGTAACTTTGACTCCTCCCAGAGTAACTTTGATTCCCCATAGAGTAACTCTGACTCCTCCCAGAGTACCTTTGACTCCTCCTAGAGTAACATTGACTCCTCCCAGAGCAACTTTGACTCCTCCCAGAGTAACTTTGACGCCTCCCAGAGGAAAATGATCCTGATGAGGTGACACTTGTGTCTTGTGGGCGTGTCGCAGGGCGGGGCGCGGTCCATCCAGATGGCGGTCCAGGCTCGGATCATCAAATACCTGCTGTTCATCAGACAGAGCAGCTCTGACACCAGGTGAGGATGGTCACGTGACCCTGTGTTCATGTGCTCAGAGTGTAGGTGATACTTTACCTGTCCAAGTGATGATGTCACAGAACGGAAAACCATCCTGTAATCTGATAGGCTGAGATGATGTAACAGCCTGAAACCTCAGAGCCAATCAGAGCAGATGAACATGTTACAGCTGAGTCCATCAGGAACATGATTACACATGAGGCCACTTCATTAGGGACACCTGTGCAGTCTCAGGATGGATCCATGTTTATGATGTTCACACCAAACTCTGAATGTGGAGCAGAGATCCAGACTCATCAGACCAGGAGACACTTTACAGTCTGCTGCTTCTGTTCTTAGCTGACAGGAGTGGACCCTGCTGTGGTCCAGTTTAGAGAGTCAGAGCCTCAGTTTGTGTTCTTAGCTGACAGGAGCGGACCCTGCTGTGGTCCAGTTTAGAGAGTCAGAGCCTCAGTGTGTGGTCTTAGCTGACAGGAGTGGACCCTGCTGTGGTCCAGTTTAGAGAGTCAGAGCCTCAGTTTGTGTTCTTAGCTGACAGGAGCGGACCCCGCTGTGGTCCAGTTTAGAGAGTCAGAGCCTCAGTGTGTGGTCTTAGCTGACAGGAGTGGACCCTGCTGTGGTCCAGTTTAGAGAGTCAGAGCCTCAGTGTGTGGTCTTAGCTGACAGGAGTGGACCCTGCTGTGGTCCAGTTTAGAGAGTCAGAGCCTCAGTGTGTGGTCTTAGCTGACAGGAGCGGACCCTGATGTGGTCCAGTTTAGAGAGTCAGAGCCTCAATGTGTGCTCTTAGCTGACAGGAGTGGACCCTGCTGTGGTCCAGTTTAGAGAGTCAGAGCCTCAGTGTCTGCTCTTAGCTGACAGGAGTGGACCCTGCTGTGGTCCAGTTTAGAGAGTCAGAGCCTCAGTGTCTGCTCTTAGCTTACAGGAGTGGCACCAGATGAGGTCTTCTGCTCACCATCTGCTTCAGACTGTGTGATCAGAGATGGTCTCCTAACGGTTTGAGCTTTTACATTAGCAAGACATTTTAGCCTAGAGAACTGCTGCGCTCTGGATATTTTCTCTTTTTAGACCATCCCAGGTAAACCAGCAGATCAGACACAGACACCAACAACCACACGTCTGTGTTCTCTTAAACCTCCCTACCCTGACCCTACTGACCATGGGTGCGTGGCTAAATGCAGTAAGTTGTTGCCATGTGATTGGCTGATTGGCTAACTGTGCTAACAGGTTGTTCCATGGGTATACCTAATGATGTGGCCTGTGGGTGTAAATACGAGGGACCACAGGTGGCTGCAGATTCTGTTTCTCCCCAGTCTGCAGCAGGTCGGGCAGAGGGACCAGCAGAGGGCGCTGGCGGCGGCGTTGTGTGACAGCCTCTGGTTGGCTGGTCAGGAGGTCAGCGCCACCGTTACCCTGGTAACCAAGGACTACTGCATCACCCCCCCTCTGGACTACAAGCAGGACACCTTCACAGAAAAGGTAAGAAGGTACCTGTGAGAACACCTGCTGCCTGGTGCCACGGTCTGAACCCGAGTGTCCATGTTCCAGCTGCAGCTGTTCACCTTCAGCCAGAAGGAACACCTGAGCACCTTCATCCTGGAGCACCTGCACTGCGTGAGTCCCACCTGCAGAGAACACCTGCACTGTTCTCACCTGCAGAGAACACCTGCACTGTTCTCACCTGCAGAGAACACCTGCACTGTTCTCACCTGCAGAGAACACCTGCAGAGAACACCTGCACTGTTCTCACCTGCAGAGAACACCTGCAGAGAACACCTGCACTGTTCTCACCTGTGTCTGAGGACACGCCCACATGAAGTGTGGGACCCAAACCCTCGACCCTCTGATCCACGATAGAGCGAAACAGGCAGAGTGAGCTCAGAGCTAACATTCACTCTGTGTGTGGTTGTGTTTGTGTGTTTGTGTTGTGTGATAGTTTGGTGGTTCTGTTGTTCATTTGTGTATTTGTGGGTTTTTTGTTCATTTGATTGTTTTTGTTCTTTGTTTGATTATTTGTTTCTGTATTTTTATTTGTTTATTTGTGTATTTGTTTGTTTTTATCTTCATTTGTTTGATTGTTTTGAGTAGGTGTTTGTTCATTTGTTTGTTTGTTCATTTTTTTGTTTGTTTGTTCATTTGTTTTGTTTGTTCATTTGTTTGTTTGTTTTTTTGGTCATTTGTTTTGTTTGTTCATTTGTTTTGTTTGTTCATTTGTTTGTTCATTTGTTTTTCTGGTCATTTGTTTTGTTTGTTCATTTGTGTTGTTTGTTCATTTTTTTGTTTGTTTGTTCATTTGTTTGTTTGTTTGTTTGTTTTGTTTGTTCATTTGTTTTGTTTGTTCATTTTTTGTTTGTTTGTTCATTTGTTTTGTTTGTTCATTTGTTTGTTTGTTTTGTTTGTTCATTTGTTTTTTTGCTCATTTGTTTGGTTGTTCATTTGTTTTTTTGGTCATTTGTTTGTTTGTGTATTTGTTTGTTTGTTCATTTGTTTTGTTTGTTCATTTGTTTTGTTTGTTCATTTGTGTTTATGTTCATTTGTTTGTTTGTTGTGTTTGTTCATTTGTTTTTTTTGCTCATTTGTTTGTTTGTTCATTTGTTTTTTTTTGTTTGTTCATTTGTTTTGTTTGTTCATTAGTTTGTTTGTTTTTTTGGTCATTTGTTTTGTTTGTTCATTTGTTTTGTTTGTTCATTTGTTTGTTTGTTCATTTGTTTTTTTGGTCATTTGTTTTGTTTGTTCATTTGTTTTGTTTGTTCATTTTTTTGTTTGTTTGTTCATTTGTTTGTTTGTTTGTTTGTTTTGTTTGTTCATTTGTTTTGTTTGTTCATTTTTTGTTTGTTTGTTCATTTGTTTTGTTTGTTCATTTGTTTGTTTGTTTTGTTTGTTCATTTGTTTTTTTTGCTCATTTGTTTGTTTGTTCATTTGTTTTTTTGGTCATTTGTTTTGTTTGTTCATTTGTTTTGTCTGTTCATTTTTTGTTTGTTTGTTCATTTGTTTTGTTTGTTCATTTGTTCGTTTGTTCATTTGTTTTTTTGGTCATTTGTTTTGTTTGTTCATTTGTTTTGTCTGTTCATTTTTTGTTTGTTTGTTCATTTGTTTGTTTGTTTGTTTGTTTGTTTTGTTTGTTCATTTGTTTTGTTTGTTCATTTTTTGTTTGTTTGTTCATTTGTTTTGTTTGTTCATTTGTTTGTTTGTTTTGTTTGTTCATTTGTTTTTTTTGCTCATTTGTTTGTTTGTTCATTTGTTTTTTTGGTCATTTGTTTGTTTGTGTATTTGTTTGTTTGTTCATTTGTTTTGTTTGTTCATTTGTTTTGTTTGTTCATTTGTGTTTATGTTCATTTGTTTGTTTGTGTATTTGTTTGTTCATTTGTTGTTCCCTCTAGTTCACGGAGGAGGGCAGTCACGGAGTCATCCTCTTCCTCTACAGCCTGATCTGCTCGCGCTCAGTGGACAGGTAACAGGAACAGGTGTTTGTGAAGGTCATCAGGTCGTCTCATCAAAGTGCAGTTAGCTTGACATGCTAATGTGGAGCCGGTACAGAGGGGGGATCACTCTGCCCCTCCTACTGTCTCCATAAGGTCTCTGAGCCAATCATGTCTCTCGCTCTCTCAGGCTGCAGGAGGACCTGGACTCAAGCTCCGCCCACCTGCTCCACCTGAACCTGGGGAACTTTGTATGTCGACAGGTGAGCTCTTCCCTCTGGCTGCTCCTGAAGAGTGTGGACAGGTAACTGTTCTTCATGTGGACCGAGGGGCGGAGCTGCTGACACCTGTGAGCTCGTTAGAGTCTCTCGTTAACAAACAGGATGACAGTGCTGAGATCAGACAGGAAGTAGAATTACCTGCTGTTCCATCTGTCCCTCCACAACCCCCCAGTCCTAATTACATTAAAACTGTCTCGAGGTCAGGGGTCATGAGGAGGTGTGCAGAGCTGTAACAGGTGTGTTTGTGCCTCCGTAGGCTCTCATTAACCTGCTGCTGACCGGTCGGGCCCACCCCCACGTCTTCAACGGCATCCTGCAGCGTGACCTTGAAGGATGTCCACTGGAGCGCCCCCAACAGGGCGTCATGAGCCGTAGTGACATCGGCTACCTGTACTGGAGCCGGGAGGAGGCGGAGCAAAACAGGCTGCTACAGGTGAGACCGTCATACCAGTCCGTCGTACTCGTGAGGAGGAGCTGCTCAGTCACCTGAAGGTCGTGGGCGGGCCTTGGTCTGACCTTGTGACCTTCCTTCATGTGTCCACAGGTGGGCAGCAGGTTGAAGACGCCGCTGTTCCCCGTGTGGCTGTGCAGCGTGAACGGCAGCGTCTCCGTTCTGTTCGGCCTCAAACGCTCGCTGCTCTCTGATTGGAGGATGGAGCACCTGTTCCACCTGTACTACTACAACGGGCAGAGCTCGCAGATGCACACCTGCAGCCTGACCATAGGTGAGACCTGTGGACCATCGGGTCGTTCTGTAGACCAGGTGTTCTGACACTTCTGCCCTCCTGCAGATACTCACTCTCACCACTGGGAGGCTCCGCCCTCTGATGCTGACCCCGAGAGGAGGAGCCCGTCCCTGGAGATGACCATCCGGACCAAGTGGGCGGGCGCCGCCATTGACTGGAACGGGACGACGCCGTTCTACTAAGACCCTGAAGGCACCAGCTGTGGTGTGTTCAAGGACTCTGTGGTGTGTTCAAGGACTCTGTGGTGTGTTCAATGACTCTGCAGTGTGTTCAAGAACTCTGTAGTGTTCAAGGACTCTGTGGTGTGTTCAAGAACTCTGTAGTGTTCAAGGACTCTGTGGTGTGTTCAAGAACTCTGTAGTGTTCAAGGACTCTGTGGTGTGTTCAAGAACTCTGTAGTGTTCAAGGACTCTGTGGTGTGTTCAAGAACTCTGTAGTGTTCAATGACTCTGCGGTGTGTTCAAGGACTCTGTGGTGTGTTCAAGGACTCTGTGGTGTCCCAAACAAGCATAAATTATGTCAACTGGACCAACCTCGTGTGAGTAGAATACGTTTCACCTCTCATCCAAGAAGCTTCTTCAGTTCTAAAGAGTCCGGTGGGGAGTACTCGATATTCATACACCAGGGGGCTGGTGGCAAAGAAAAACAAGTCACTATGCGACCCGAAACCAAATGCTCGTTAGGTGTTAATGTGAGTCGTTAGCCTTGCTGGGCGGTCGTTCTCCCCCGGCCCTCTTTTGAGAGTCTCTAGGGTCACCTGACTGCAGGTGTGAAAGATGGCTGCACCTCTTTGGGAGGGCTCTAAAGACAGCATTGTAGGTGGGAGACAAGTGGTGTCTAAGGCCTCCTCCTCTGTTCAAAGAGGGCCGTTCTAGTTTGACATGAATGGCTTCTTTTACCCCTCTCTCAAACCATCCGTCTGCACCTTGTGGTTATCAGGGGAGTGTCCCTTCTCCTGGAGGTGGAGGTGGACTGCTGAGTCCTGGCCTGTGGTCATGTATGACAATATTGTTTCTCTTCCTGTGGACCTCCTCTTTCCTGTCCTCCCTGGGCTTTTTAGATGTTTTGCTAAAAGCCCAGTTTAGATAGCCACAAGTTTGGAGAGCAGAATGAATGTGTTTGTGTTCCCTTATTTTTCCATCTGCTTCAGATGGGATATTTTGTGCTCTGTGTTTTAGAGTACGGATTACCCCTGGTTTGTGTTCCAGTGGGTGGTGTGAATCAAACGGAGGTACTGATCCGTGTGGGTGGGTTTTCTGTAGACCCCAATGTTGAGTTCCCCATTGGTTTCAATGCGTACCTCGCAATCTAGGAACGCCAGACAGTTGTCTTTGACATCCTCTCTTGTGAATTTGATGTTTTTATCCACTGAGTTGAGGTGTTCTGTGAAAGGTTCAACTTCCCCCTTCCTGATGGCGACCCATGTGTCGTCCATATATCTGAACCAGTGCCTCTCTCTCCATCTCCTCCATATACAGGTTAGCTACAATCGGTGAAACAGGAGATCCCATGGCATAGCCATGTTTTTGCCTGTAGAAACCATTGTTGTACTGGAAGTAAGTGGTGCTGAGGCAAAGGTCAAGAAGGTCACAAGAAGGTCTGCCTTTCTTTGCCCATAACATGCTGCGCCATCTGTGCCGTCTTAGTGTGCCTGGAAACACACTTTGTGGTGTGTTTAAGGACTCTGTGGTGTGTTTATGGACTCTGTGGTGTGTTTATGGACTCTGTGGTGTGTTTAAGGACTCTGTGGTGTGTTTATGGACTCTGTGGTGTGTTCATGGACTCTGTGGTATGCTTAAGGACTCTGTGGTGTGTTTATGGACTCTGTGGTGTAAGGACTCTGTGGTGTGTTCATGGACTCTGTGGTGTGTTTATGGACTCTGTGGTGTAAGGACTCTGTGGTGTGTTCATGGACTCTGTGGTGTGTTTAAGGACTCTGTGGTGTGTTTATGGACTCTGTGGTGTAAGGACTCTGTGGTGTGTTTAAGGACTCTGTGGTGTGTTTAAGGACTCTGTGGTGTGTTTATGGACTCTGTGGTGTGTTTATGGACTCTGTGGTGTGTTTAAGGACTCTGTGGTGTGTTTATGGACTCTGTGGTGTGTTTATGGACTCTGTGGTGTGTTTAAGGACTCTGTGGTGTGTTTATGGACTCTGTGGTGTAAGGACTCTGTGGTGTGTTCATGGACTCTGTGGTGTGCTTAAGGACTCTGTGGTGTGTTTATGGACTCTGTGGTGTAAGGACTCTGTGGTGTGTTCATGGACTCTGTGGTGTGTTTATGGACTCTGTGGTGTAAGGACTCTGTGGTGTGTTCATGGACTCTGTGGTGTGTTTAAGGACTCTGTGGTGTGTTTATGGACTCTGTGGTGTAAGGACTCTGTGGTGTGTTTAAGGACTCTGTGGTGTAAGGACTCTGTGGTGTAAGGACTCTGTGGTGTAAGGACTCTGTGGTGTGTTTATGGACTCTGTGGTGTGTTTATGGACTCTGTGGTGTGTTTATGGACTCTGTGGTGTGTCTCAGGACTCTGTGGTGTGTTTATGGACTCTGTGGTGTAAGGACTCTGTGGTGTGTTCATGGACTCTGTGGTGTAAGGACTCTGTGGTGTGTTTAAGGACTCTGTGGTGTGTTTATGGACTCTGTGGTTTGTTTATGGACTCTGTGGTGTGTTCATGGACTCTGTGGTGTGTTTAAGGACTCTGTGGTGTGTCTCAGGACTCTGTGGTGTGTTTAAGGACTCTGTGGTGTAAGGACTCTGTGGTGTGTTTATGGACTCTGGTGTAAGGACTCTGTGGTGTGTTTAAGGACTCTGTGGTGTGTTTAAGGACTCTGTGGTGTGTCTCAGGACTCTGTGGTGTGTTTAAGGACTCTGTGGTGTGTTTAAGGACTCTGTGGTGTGTTTAAGGACTCTGTGGTGTGTTTAAGGACTCTGTGGTGTGTTTAAGGACTCTGTGGTGTGTTTAAGGACTCTGTGGTGTGTTTATGGACTCTGTGGTGTGTTTATGGACTCTGTGGTGTGTTTAAGGACTCTGTGGTGTGTTTATGGACTCTGTGGTGTGTCTAAGGACTCTGTGGTGTGTTTATGGACTCTGTGGTGTGTTTATGGACTCTGTGGTGTGTTTAAGGACTCTGTGGTGTGTTTAAGGACTCTGTGGTGTGTTTAAGGACTCTGTGGTGTGTTTAAGGACTCTGTGGTGTGTTTAAGGACTCTGTGGTGTGTTTAAGGACTCTGTGGTGTGTCTAAGGACTCTGTGGTGTGTTTAAGGACTCTGTGGTGTGTTTAAGGACTCTGTGAAACAGGAAATGAAACTTTCAGAGTTTTATTTTTATTCTCCACAGGAGACGAGTGAGAGTTTGACAGACTGCAGACCCTTGACCCTTGACCCCGCTGTAATAGTTATGGGCGTTCCCGCTCAGGTGACCCACAGGTGACCTTGGTCTTTAGTCTCCATCAAACCAGGTGAGTCTGTGAACTCGGCCACACCCCCTTCACACCTAGACCATCCCGCTCCACTGTAGCGAGGTGTAGGTGACTCCACCCCCTGACGGCGAGCAGAGCAGGACGGTCTTCTTGACGTTGGAGCCGAGGCGGGTCACAGCGAGGAGGTCGAGCAGACAGACGGGGTCATCTGCGGCCACACAGACGGCGATGAAGTGGGCGTGGAACCGCAGAGGGTCACCTGAGGACGACAAGAACACGCCCCCTCGTTAACCTGCTGACGTTAACGAGCACCAACATTTTAACTCTAATAAGCCTGAGGAGGACAAGGACACGCCCCCTCGTTAACCTGCTGAAGTTAACGAGCACCAACATTTAAACTCTAATAAGCCTGAGGACGACAAGGACACGCCCCCTCGTTAACCTGCTGAAGTTAACGAGCACCAACATTTAAACTCTAATAAACCTGAGGACGACAAGGACACGCCCCCTCGTTAACCTGCTGAAGTTAACGAGCACCAACATTTAAACTCTAATAAACCTGAGGACAACAAGGACACGCCCCCTCGTTAACCTGCTGAAGTTAACGAGCACCAACATTTAAACTCTAATAAACCTGAGGACGACAAGGACACGCCCCCTCGTTAACCTGCTGACGTTAACGAGCACCAACATTTAAACTCTAATAAACCTGAGGACGACAAGGACACGCCCCCTCGTTAACCTGCTGACGTTAACGAGCACAAACATTTAAACTCTAATAAACCTGAGGACGACAAGGACACGCCCCCTCGTTAACCTGCTGACGTTAACGAGCACCAACATTTAAACTCAAACTGATCGGATTAACGCTGACTGAAGGTGACGACACATTTAACATCATTTTAATATTTAACCACATTAACAGATCTGACCCCACAGTGACTGCAGGGGATTATTATTTATATGATTTACTTTATTATTTATTCTATTACTTATATTTTTTATTATTTTATTTATATTTTTTACTATATTATTTATATTTTTATGATTTATATGATTTATATGATTTATTTTATTATTTATTATCATATTCATTACATTATTTATATTATTTATTATATTATTTATATCATTTATACAATTTATTATATTTTTTATATTATTTATTATTCATCATGCATCAGCCTCAGATCCTTCAGATAGAGAGGTCATAGGTCACACACTCACCTGGATACACCAGGAAGTCTCCTCCAAACTTCCCCGCCGAGGTCAGGAAGAAGCCCCGCCCCCTCAGGTCCCTGAACACCTGGTACCGGTCCTGGCAGCCACGACGCGCTCTGATTGGCCAGTCTGCCTGCAGGAAGGCCCGGCTCTCCGGGCAGTGTGTAAGCCCCGCCCTCGCCGTGCTCAGCTGGACCGCCAGGGCCGACCTCGGGAAGGCGAAGCCCCGGTCCAAGGCCTCCAGGCGGGCCTGAACCGAGTCGTGCACAGAACCCAAACCGGAACCTGAACACAACAGACCAGAACCAAGACCTGAGCACAACAGACCAGAACCAGAACCAGAACCAAGTCCTGGTCCTTGTCCACAGGTGTGTTCTTGCTCAGAGGCGCAGGGTGGGCGGAGTCAGTTACACCATGTGACCTCCACCTCAGCAGCTTCATGAGTTCAATCAGAAACTCTTCAATGAAACTGAAGTTCAAACTGAAGAGCAGAGCTCAGACCGACACCAACAGTTCATTACTGAGAGCCTTTAAGGAGCTCCTACAGGAGGGCTGGGCTTTTATTTTATTAACATCTGTGACAGAGCTGCTGGGCTTTTATTTTATTAACATCTGTGACAGAGCTGCTGGGCCTTTATTTTATTAACATCTGTGACAGAGCTGCTGGGCTTTTATTTTATTAACATCTGTGACAGAGCTGCTGGGCTTTTATTTTATTAACATCTGTGACAGAGCTGCTGGGCCTTTATTTTATTAACATCTGTGACAGAGCTGTTGGGCTTTTATTTTATTAACATCTGTGACAGAGCTGCTGGGCTTTTATTTTATTAACATCTGTGACAGAGCTGCTGGGCTTTTATTTTATTAACATCTGTGACAGAGCTGCTGGGCCTTTATTTTATTAACATCTGTGACAGAGCTGCTGGGCTTTTATTTTATTAACATCTGTGACAGAGCTGCTGGGCTTTTATTTTATTAACATCTGTGACAGAGCTGCTGGGCCTTTATTTTATTAACATCTGTGACAGAGCTGCTGGGCTTTTATTTTATTAACATCTGTGACAGAGCTGCTGGGCTTTTATTTTATTAACATCTGTGACAGAAGGTCCAGAACATCCATCGATGTTTTCAGCGTCCACACTTTGGTTTTAGACTTGAACAGCTTTTCAGGGACAGAATCATAAAACACTTTCCTCCTCTAAGCTGACCGTCTGCAGTTAGAAAGAGAACACAGAACTAAAACAGGAAGTGCCCTGACTATAGCAGGTACTACACCTATAGACCCGTTAGACCAGGGCCTCACAGCTGCTCAGCTCACCTGTGACAGGCTCACCTTGGTCTGATGATGTCATCGCTCGCAGTAACGCTGACTTCCTGTCGTCGAGGGCGAGGACGCTCTGCTGCTCATAACTCTGCTGCTGCTCCGCCTCCTGTTGCTCCACCTGGACAACAAGCTCCGCCCCCTCCACATCCTGACAACAAAAACAACCAATCAGAGCGTAAAGGTGTTAGCGTTCGTTAGGCTGCGTTCACTCTGCAGTCAAAGTGACCTGAATCTGTCAGCGTGAACAGCACGAGTCACTCTGACTCTGAATCTGATATTTTCAAATCAGATTCAGGACGCTTTCAAACGTGGAGCTGAATCGGATTCATGTCTGATCGTCTGAACAGCCAGGTCGCATTAATGTGACGTTATCAGAGCAGTTTAGCTCTGGACAAAAGTTTATAAAGTCTCTTCATGGGCAGAACTTAATCAGAGCTTCATCTGACATGATTATTAAAAAGTTTATGCTTTTTTGTTTTCCTAAATTAAAGAGTGTTAGTTGTTTTTCCAGCTACAAGTGTGATTAAATATGCATAAAGGAGAGATGAGACAAAGAGAGAGCGCTGGGCCATCGACTGGTGTCTCCATTACACGAACAATAAACAATAAATAAACGATAAACAATAAACGATAAACAATAAATGATAAACAAACTATAAACGATAAACAACAAACAATAAACAATAAATGATAAACAAACGATAAACTATAAACAATAAATAAACGATAAACATGAATAAATCAAATGTTTATGTTATGATAACTGAGAAACTTAGTTTATTAACACTGCTCCGACTTCTTGAACGGATTAATCAGACTAAAGTAACAGATTACAGAGACGCTGATGATCCTGTGTTATACATGTTTGTATGAGACAGCGTCAGTCAGTGAGCAGTCAGCTCCTGTCTGATCTGCTCTCAGACAGACTAACAAACATCAGAACAGATGATTAAACTCAGTTTGTGCCTCTTTGTTCACCTGTTCAGCGCTGTGGCTCTGAGATGTTTGACTCTCCAGCAGCAGGAGAGAGCGTCCACCTTCAGGTTTATAAGAAATAAAATATAGAAATAATGACTTTAATAAGAGCTGCTGTAACATCAGGTTCTGTGTTATGGAAACAAAGTTTCCAGCATGTGAAGCTCAGTTTGGTCTGTTTGTTCATCACTCTGTGCTGTGCTGATGTCGTTAATGTTAAACTGAGCATGTGCGTCTCTTCTATGATCTGTTCACATCAGTCTGCAGTCAGGTCACATTTACAGGTGTGATCTGAACAGACAGAAGAATCAGATAAATCTGAATTTAGCATTAAGAGCTGCAGTGTGAACGCAGCCTTAAGGTGCGTTCACACCGGACGCTACCTGTACTACCTCGGCGATCAGTCTCCATTCAAAGTGAATGTACAGTCGCAATGGGGCGGGGCTAACCCTCCCGCGATGCGACAGCTGGCGACAAGATGACCGCTTCACTCGTCGCGCGATGTCAAAGTTAAAAAAAAGTTGATCTATTCAGGTGATGTCGTGTGTGGCTGTGTGGCATCAGCCAATCAGTGGTGTGTGTACGTGTGACGGTGGCGTTATTCATCCGGACTACAGGGCGGATGACTTCCTTCTAGGCGGAACTAATGTCAGTGAGGACATTTGCAGACGGACCGCGGTAAACTCACAGAGGATGCTGCTGCATCATCAGCTGCAGAGCTTTGTGTCTGATAAGTGAGTGAAAAGGATACAGCTGGAATAATGTTCACTCATACATCCTGTTATGTGATATATGATATGATCGCGGTAAAACTCGAGCAGACGTGACGTCACCGACCGACGGCCGACACCAACGGCGACCAAACAGGTATTTATAGACGCGCGACACTACATCTGTGGGCGACGCGACTTTGGTAGCTGGGTCGCTTGCGGTGTGAACGCACCTTTAGGCTGCTCGTACCAGTCGGTCATGGTCAGTGGGTTATAGTTAATTTAACAGGTTATCTGTTGCTAACCCGGTTTAGCTGGTCAGTATATTACCAACTGGTTAAACTGGTTAGCATTCATTAAACAGGTGAGTAATGGTAAAACTGGTTCATGGTGACTAAACTGATTAGCTATAGTTCATTTCGTTAGCACGTGTCAAACTGGTCAGTTACAGGGAAGTTGTTAAATGAGTTGGTAGAGATTAACAGGACTGGTTAGCATTAGTTATGATAAGATTAACCTTTATTGATCGGCAGAGGGAAGTTCAGGTGCTGCAGCAGGTCAACAGAAAAACAAAGATGGAGATCAAAAAACTGAACAGCAGCAAACAGACGACAGAGAAAAAAAACAGGAGGGACGAGTTAAACTGTTAATATACCAACAGGTCAGCCTCAGGTCATCGGGTTGGTTTTAGTTAGTCTGAGTTAATGAGCCATGGACTGCTAACCGGGTTAGCCATGGTTAAACTGGTAACACTAGTAAGTAAGATAAATGGTAGTTAGTTTAGCTTGTTAGCTAGTTTGCATCGGCTGAACTATAAGATGTAATTAAACGGATCAGCTGTTGCTTAAAGCTGGGGTCGGTAGTTTTGGAAAACTAGCATGAATTTGAATGTAGCATCTCCTCGGGGTTCTGTCTAGTCTGTGCACACCAGTGACATGTACGAGCAGGAGGCGGGCTGAACGCCGATGGGGTCTGATTGGTTTAAAATGTGTGCTCCAAAGATGTGATTGGCTGGTGTGTTCCCAGTTTGACTCCTGCAGTAGATAGCGGATATTTTTGGCTCTGTTTTAAGAACACGTTATGAATTTATTGCTGTCGGGTCATAACAATCATTTTAGCCAGTGTTACAGAAAGTGTATCTAAACCAGATTACCAACCCCAGCTTTAACTGGTTAAACTGGTTAGCCACTGATGGCTAACCAGTTAGCAGTGATGAATGGGATTTGCCTCAGGATGCTAATCTTGTGGTTAATCTGGTCAGCATGACTCAGCTGGTCCCTGGTGGTTAACCTGACCTGGTTGGCGGGGGGCATGGCGGCGGCGGCGTGGCGTTCGCCCAGCAGCAGCTCCTCTTCGGGCAGCAGCAGCAGGGGGCGCCCCAGGCGACCGTTCTGTCGTGGCGTTCGGGGCAGAGAGCCCAGCAGCGCCCCCACCAGGCCGTGTGACCTCACTGAGCGAAGGTCCTTATCTCTCCACAGCAGGGGGGCGGAGCCACAAAGACTGATCCCCACAGCCTGAGAGGAGGAGTCCTCTGCGTCAGGGGGCGTGTCCATCACTGCAGCCTCTGCTGGACCAATCAACATGAATGACCTTTAACCTTTGACCATTTTAGCCCCTCCCCCTCTGTGGTGACCTCTGTGTAAAAACATTTTTAAAACAAACACTCAGAGCACGCCGTCACGAACAAACTCAGGTTTGAAAATACAAAACATCTTTTATTGTGAAAGGATTACAGGAAGTGAAATGCTATCATTAGCTAAACGTGTTTTTAGCGGCGCTGCTAATTCTTTTATGACATCAGGCAAAGACGAATGAAGATGATCTGTTCATGTGGCAGTTACAAACACAACAGGAGGCTAACGTCTGAGCGGGAACAGCCACAGAGGAGCATCTGAGCTCCTGCACCTGACTCCACCTCCGCCAGGTGAACACCAGCACCATATATGGTTGTGTGGTCAAAAACAGACACCAGGGACTTTAGAGGGAGCGTTATGAGGAAAGAATACTAAGATTTATACTCTTTGATACTCACCTGTTGGAGGCTCACCTGTTGGAGGCTCACCTGTTGGAGGTAAAGTTCAGGTCGGCTCTCAGACAGGTGTGACAGGTGTGTGGGCTGAAGTTGTCTTCTCCTCAAAACTCCACCTGAAGACCAAGACGGATCAACTTATCAAGGTTGCATGTGTCCATGGTTTAATTGAATAAAGTTAGAAACAGAATAAAAAGTTAAACTGAACCAACAGCGCCCCCTGCTGCTGTGGAGTGTGGCTGCAGGGACAGTTTGGGCCAAAAGTCACGCCACAGTTTTTTGTACTTGCAGAATATTTTTTTGTTTCTGAAGGATGTTTTAGTTTTGACGAGTTTGTTTCCTGTTTCCAAAACAAAATGCATTCGTTTGAAATGATATTATGTTGTATTTGTAAACCACACTGAGTTTGTTTGTGAACAGCAGGTTTTGTGTTTGTGATGCTGTCATGACTCTAACTCCAGAACACTGGCTCTGATCTAAAGTCAGTGTCGACCTGCTTGAGTCCATGAAAACGTTTTTAACAGGAGTGTGTCCGTGTGATCGAATCACAGACACTGAAATATCAAAACATGTCATTTAGGAGATTTATTTCAGTGAATTTAAACAGTGGGCAGTGCTCCAGCCTCCAAAGGGTTAATCTTTAATTAGGTTTATTATATAATGGGACAAATTAAAGAACGGCCTCTTCTGAAAAATTACAAAGAATATGGGAAAACTCCATCTATGATTATTTTATTGCAGTTCAAAGGTCAAACTTCAGACCTGGTCAACAGTCCACCGAGGTCAAGCCAGCACACACGTTGTTTTTTTGGTGCGCGCATATATGGAACATTACGGTAAGAGTGACATACGCCTCATTTCAAAGTAAAAGCAACCTTCCACAAAAACAGATATGCTCACGTCAATTTCACATAGTCTTTAAAAATAAAAGCCTTTTACACGTTTGTATTTTCCTTACATGAGGCCAAAAGTTCACATTTAGCAAAGATATATAAATATGTATATGTATATATAAATGTATAACTGGATCGCTCCAATTCAGAGTTATAGTACATGACGTAAGGATGACACTCAGAAAAAAATCAGCTCATTCTGACGTAAAATTTCACAATAAAAGCCCTCTAAACTTTCAAATTTCACTCTATATTGTCAACAATTAGATTCATAGTTTTATAAAAAACTAGTAGTTATTATTTGATTTATTGTGATCCAGTTATACATTTATAGATATGTTTTTTGCTCTTTTAGCCTCATGTAAGGAAAATACGAACGTGTAAAAGGCTTTTATTTTTAAAGACTACGTGAAATTGACGTGAGCATTTCTGAGGTGTTCGGGTTTTTGTGGAAGGTTGCTTTTACTTTGAAATGAGGCGTTTGTCACTATTACCGTAATGTGCCATATATGCGCGCACCACAAAACAACATGTGCGCTGGCTTGACCTCAGTTACAGTCCTGGGGTAACTTTTTCTCAGCAGGACATAAAGGGTTAAACAATAATATCTATAGTAATAAAGGACATTTCTGGCTCTACATGTCTGCCATACACTGACTAACCTGCTGGCTCAGCTGCAGGTAAACTCTGTTACCACACTGATTACGTCACTCTTATTAATGCTGTCGTGTATTTCAGCATCTTTACCAGCTAGTGTCCAAACATGGAGGAGCTGCAGTGTACATCTGTTTACATACATCTATACTGCAGTGTACATCTGTTTACATACATCTATACTGCAGCGTACTTCTGTTTACACACATCTATACTGCAGCGTACTTCTGTTTACATACATCTATACTGCAGCGTACTTCTGTTTACATACATCTATACTGCAGCGTACTTCTGTTTACACACATCTATACTGCAGCGTACTTCTGTTTACACACATCTATACTGCAGCGTACTTCTGTTTACATACATCTATACTGCAGCGTACTTCTGTTTACACACATCTATACTGCAGCGTACTTCTGTTTACATACATCTATACTGCAGCGTACATCTGTTTACATACATCTATACTGCAGCGTACTTCTGTTTACATACATCTATACTGCAGCGTACTTCTGTTTACACACATCTATACTGCAGCGTACTTCTGTTTACACACATTTATACTGCAGCGTACATCTGTTTACATACATCTATACTGCAGCGTACTTCTGTTTACACACATCTATACTGCAGCGTACTTCTGTTTACACACATCTATACTGCAGCGTACTTCTGTTTACATACATCTATACTGCAGCGTACTTCTGTTTACATACATCTATACTGCAGCGTACATCTGTTTACATACATCTATACTGCAGCGTACATCTGTTTACATACATCTATACTGCAGCGTACTTCTGTTTACATACATCTATACTGCAGCGTACTTCTGTTTACATACATCTATACTGCAGCGTACATCTGTTTACATACATCTATACTGCAGCGTACTTCTGTTTACATACATCTATACTGTTCACCTGTTCTGTTTCCATATCCAATCACACAGCAGTAACAAAGTGTCACTGAGGTCTGTGTTCACATGATGGACCAATCAGAGAGTCGGACACTACAGCCAATCAGCAGACAGAAAACAAACTTCATTATTGAACAGGGAAACGGACGAGGAGGGTCTGTCTGCGGCCCGCAAGACGGAGGCGTGTCATGTAGTGGGCGTGTCGCGCAATGACGTAATGACTACACGACACGCCCACTAGCTAAGACGGAAATCACAGAAAACCACGCAAGACACTGTTAAAAGTTTATAAAAAGGAAGAAGACGAAAAATAAGAGGGAAAAGAACGTTTGGTCTGTGGTTTCTCTTACACAAATAAAACCTAACGTCACCCATCTGCGAACCCTTAACCTAACCATCACTCTTTTAGTGCCTAAATCTAAGTCTCCCCTTGAATATAAATATACATACATACATATATATACATATATGTATGTATGTATTTTAGCTCATTAAGTCTTGTCCAGAGTTGTTTAATTATTATTATTATTTCGTGGCAGAGTCAAATAATATTAACATTTCAATGCTTTTAAATCAATTCATTATAAGGCAACAAACAAAACGGTATTTAGTGTCGAAACAGAACAGAACGTTCAAACTTTAAATGGTACCCGGGCTCATATCTCTTTAAGAACAGTATAATGGGTTCTGTCACGTAGTGACGTCACTACACGACACGCCCACTACGCGACAGAGCCCACTACTGGACACGCTACAGGACACGCCTCCGTCTTGCAAGCCGCAGACAGATACAGTTGAAACGGACGGCGGTTAGCTCACCTGAACGAGCCTCACGTGGAGTCACGACATGCCGTAAACTGCTGCAGGTGAAGCCTCTTTACGTCAGCTGACAGAGGCGACGCACCGAGCCTCACCTGCTGCCTCACCTGTCTGTTTCACCGTTAAACGCTCAGGCGCCGTGCACGTGCGTGTCTCTGCTCCTCCATTACTGCACCGACGGGGTGTTTGGTTCTTTTACCGTCACGTCCCGAGCGGGCGGGGTGAGCACAGACACACACACCGCCCGCTCAGCCCGTGAAGAAACACAGACCGAGCAACAGGAGTCCTGATTGGCGGAGGGTTCAGCCAATCACAGGCCGTCTTGTTCCTGTAGGTTTTTTTTTTTTCAACTTTATTTGAACAGTAAGAAACAAACATGTGCAATGAAATAAAAAAATAAAAACATTCATCTCAGTAAAACATAAATCCAATATATAAGAACATAATTTCAATTAAAACAGGAATAATCACGATGACACTTTAGAAACGATGTTAAATAGTTATAGGTATTTTTTATGTAGGTAACACACGAGTGGAACAGAAGAGAGAATTCTTCTTTAACCACATCAGGATGTTTACAGACATTTGACCATTTAAAGCTCCAAAAACTGACAAATGTTACAAAATGTTAACAGAGAAGAAAAAAAGATTTTAATTTTTGAAGAATGTGAATGAAGGTCTGTGGTTTTCCACTGACAGGAGTGTGCATGATGTTTTCCCATAATAATAATAATAATGATAATAATGATAATAATGATAATAATGATAATAATGATAATAATGATAATAATGTGTCAGATGTTTCTTTTATTGTTTAATGGGATTTGATTCTTATTAAAAGGTGTGATATTCTCTTTTGTGTTATTTAAACAATCAGGTACAAACTGACTCTACATGAATAAAGATGTTCAACGTTAAATAAATGTTTAATAGTTTCAGGTTCAACCTAAAATCCAAATCTTTTCTTCAGAGTTTCAGGTGTAGGCTGATAACTATTAATAATTTTATATTGCACTTCTTTTGATTTTGTTAAAATTGGCCGTTTTAAATATTGAATTATTGTTTATTCTAATTTCTGCCGTTCTTGTGTATTCAGGAACATTTTTACACTTGAATTTTTTCCTGATAAATCTGTTATTTCATTTTTTATCACTAATATGCAGTTGGATAATTTTTTAATTCTGGCATGACGTTTGTATTCTTTAATGAGTGTTTTTATCAGATGTATCAGAGCAGGAGGTTTTTATTCAGCTGAATTATTTTCTAAATTTGTCTTTAGATGGATTAAAATGTCAAAAATGTCCACGTGTAACAAAAATCCCTTTTATCAAACCAACCCTGTTTAAATAGTTTTCCTATCATAATCGTTCTGTTATTCCACAATACTTGTTTATGAAATTCAGTTTTTTAGTTTTAAAATCACATTTCAACACAAAACCACACTTTTGATTCTGTAACATAAAAGCTTTTATCCACTTTATTTTAAAGGAGACGTATCATGCTGATGCATGATTTAATACTTACATATAATAAATTTGAAAACAAGACCTTACACCCCCTTAATTTTCAAAAAATGAGATATTGTATTTTTTCTGATATCCTAGAACGAGATTTGATGCCTCTGAAAATAGGTCATTGCGAGATGTCCGCGAGATTTCAAACGTCGTGACATCACGAGGTGCCTTTCTTTTTATTGGAGTAATCTGATAAAACACTTCCTCCTCTGTGATGTCCGTTAGCCACAAAACTGTCACCGAGGAACACATCCACCAGCAGGGGTATATAGCTCCCTAGCTCCCACTCACTCATTACCAGCTCTGGCCTGTAGGGGGACTCAATACGCAGTCACTGCATTGAGCCTGCCAGAAAATACAGTAGAAGAAGAAGGACAGGCTGGCTCTACCCCCGATAGAATTGACCAATCAGAGCACAAAGGGCTGTGACGTATCGAGGTAACTTTAGGTCATCCTGAGATCCGAGTGTTTCAACGAGAGCTTGATAATGGCCTAAAATGAGGATTTTGAGAACGCTATTGTGGGGCAATGAAGGAACTAAATGACTTGTACTGAGGGCAGAAATGCTTTACAGGCATCCTAGTCTGGCATAGTGAAAAGGAGAAACAAGCATGATATGTCTCCTTTAAATTCTCCTGCCACAGATTCAAAGTCTGGTGTTTTTAAACCTCCTATCATCTGTAACCAGCTGTGACTGTTTAACATGAGTTTCTTTATAGAAAACTGTGTATTATAGCGTTTGCTTTTTTGATGTTTTAGGGGTCACATGGATAAATTAAATGTGATCTTCACTCAGACTTGGATCAAAAATGGATAAATCTGTTATTACAGTGATTTAAAGTTTTTTCAATCTTATTCTTCTCCTCCCTTTTCTTTATCTGTTATTAATTTAATGCCTGGATGTTTAACTTCAGGTTTAACAGGGATCGTCATGATCTGTAAAGTGGTAGTTTTGATTTATGTTCAAACCAGCTGCTTTGGAAAAGACAGAGATCATGTTTAAGGCTTCAGACGACTCATTTGTCTTTTAACAGGAAAACTGTTGACTAAAGCAAAATAATTCACAATAATAAACCCTTTAAATTCTGAAGTCAGCCCACGTCTGTGTGCGCAGAGCCACTCCAGGAGTCATTCCTGCTTCAGAGAAACATACCTGATTATTACTTCTTAAACTTTTCACCAAATCCAGATGGTTTCTGTCTCAATCAGAATCAGAGTCTAAGAAAAAGAAACGACTCTGAGTAAGTAGGTGGCCGATAGTCCAGTGTTCACCTCACTTCATCCTCTTTGTCCTTCTATTAAAGCTCCCAGTCCCTGAGTCTGACCTTTGACCTCCTCCTGAAGCCCTGCACGGGGGACATGAGGTGATGATAGATCTGAATGAGGCAGAACAGCCTCTCTGCTGCAGATGTAGAGACATAGATTTAGCTCAGATTTATCAAACCAGCTGTTTTATTCGTTATTAAAAGCTATCAGAGGAGGAACAACATGACCTTTGACCTGACCTTCTGACACCCCCCCCCCCCCCAACCTACCAGTGTGATGTCATACCAGTGTGTCATCAGCAGAATGACACACTGGTATGACATCACACTGGTATGACACCCAGTCCCCCCCGTGGACGTGTTTCAGGCTCACAGGTGTCTGTTAGATTCCTGATCCTCCTCTGTTCTCTCTGTCTGAGACACTTCGGCTCCATGTTGTCAAAAGCTCTGCATTCATTCACTCTTTGCTCTGGACTACAGTGAGCCAGTGAGCTCAAACTGATGATGAAACAGCACTATGACATCACACTGGTAGGTGGGGGGGCAGAGGGAGAGGTCTTACAGCACAGACCTGTTCGCCACGGCGTCCAACAGCAGGAAGTATGAGCAGAGCTGACATTTCCTACAGAGCAGAGGGTTCATGAACGCCACGTCAGCGTGTTCAGAGTCGATAAAGTTTGAGTGAAATGAGCGGTTACACCTGTGGACATGAGCTTTTATTTTGAAAGGAACACTGTGTCACCTGTACAGGTGTTGCATAGCAACACACCATCCCATCACTCAGAAATGAAAACACTATGACTTCCTCCTACATTTCCCAGAATTCCTTTAGGCCGTTACGTTCTTTGACCTCAGGGGTCAGATCATCGGCCACGTCTCTGAAAACGCCGCAGGTCAAAGTTCATGCTCAGGACCCTCAGCTGAGCTCAGGTGGAGCTGAGGAGGTGTCAGCGGCAAACCTGCAGGAGCTTCAGCTCAAATCAAATGCACCAATGAGGGAGGATGTGGCCCCGCCCCCTCACTGACCCCGCCCCCACACTGACCCCACCCCCACACAGGTGAAGAACAGAAATCCGCTGATGGGGCAGGTGCAGCCTTGAGTGTTGAAGCTCCTGCAGCGCCCCCTAATGGCCGATCTGCAGCTCCTGCAGCTCCTTCAGCAGCTGCTCCTCCTTCTGCATCTTCTCCAACTACAGGGCACACAGACAGAGCAGGAGAATCAAATCTATGAGCAGGTTAACCGAGACAGACGTCCAGCAGACCAGAGGTGGAGACAAAAGTGAACAACAGTGACAGATTAAATCAGTGGAGCTGCTTCATTATTATTATTATTATTATTTCATCCTGTTTGATTTGGTGACCTGACGATGAATCAACGACACATCACTGAACAACAGAAACAAAATATCTGCACATTTAACCCAATTTAATCCCATCAGCTCATGTGAACATGATCCCATAAAAGAAGCAGCAGCTGAATCATTAAATTATTTAATCTGAGGACATCAAACCCTGAGATTAACAAGACATAGATGCCCATCAGATTATTTAACCCTTCTGTTGGTGTGGACAGTTATTATTATTATAGTCAATATTATGATCATTATCATCATCATTACTATCATTATTATTATTATAGTTAATAATATTTTTATTATCACTATCATTATTATTATTATTATTATGATCATTTATATAATTATTATCATTATTATTATTAAAGTTATTATTATTATTATTTATTATTATCATTATTATTATTGTTATTATTATTATTATAGTTAATATCAATATTAATACTATCCTTATTGTTATTATTATTATTTTTCCATGAGGTCACTCTGTGATTCTCAGGTGTCTGTCGGGGTCCGGCCCCCTGTGGCCATGACACGTCAGCAGGTCTGAGGCCCTCACCTGGTTCTTCTGCAGGACTTTCCCTGATGCCTGCTGCTCCTTCAGCTCCTCGATGGCTTTAAGTTTCTGAAACACACAAACACGTCACAGACCAGCCAATCACAGCTCAGATCACCTGTGCGTGTGTGAGTGTGTGTTTTCCACCTTCTTTAAGTTCTTGACCTTCTTATCCAGCTCTGGGTCTCCACAACTGGGCTCTGATTGGCTGTTGCTGATGGGGGCGGGGTCAGATGGAGGTTCAGGTTCAGGTTTTGCCTCCTGCAAAATAATTATAAGTTAAAGTCTTCGACCTTCATTAAAACATCCCCACTGTGATGAAGGTCATAGATCAGGCAGGTCAAAGCAACATGATGATGTGACCTTTAACCTCCCACTGTTGTCTCTGCCCCCCCCCCCCCAACTTCAGAAGATGTACACATCACCACCACCATCAATATGGGCGGGGCCTGATTTGGGCTGTCTGATTGGTTGATCGGCTCACCTGTTTGGCTGCTTTCTTTGCTTCTCGTTTCTTCTGGTTCTTCAGGGCGGCTTTGGACAAGACCTTCTCCCCCCCCACACCAGGACGCATGTTCTGAGGAGGCTCCTCCTCGTGCTGCAGCACACACATGTGTTAGGGGACAGGAACCAGACCGATCCAGACCGATCCAGACCTATCCAAGTCGATCAAGACTGGTCAAGACTGGTCAAGACCGATCCAGACCGATCCAGACTGATCCAGACTGGTCAAGAACGATCAAGACCGATCCAGACCTATCCAGGTCGATCAAGACTGGTCAAGATCGATCCAGACCAATCCTGACCGATCCAGGCCGATTCAGATCCAGACCCATCCACTCAAATTCAGACTGATCCAGACTGTGACCACACTTGAACAAACCATCTAATTGGCTCACCAGTTTGGCGCTGGCCGTGGCCGGCAGGTGCCGGAGAGCAGGTGGGCGGTACGCCTGAGTAGGCGGGGCCTGTGTGGTTCCCAGCTCGCTTGGAGCGGCCTGGTATTTGACGGGACGCTCTGGGAAGCAGCCCGCCAGGAAAGACTGCCATTGGACCTCCCACAGCTCAGCGCCCGCGCCCGCCGCCCACTGATGCAGCACGGAGCCCGTGTAGTGCCACACCTTATACCCGTTACTGACCCGCAGGCGAGGCGAGCATGTAGCCGTGACAACATGCTCGCCGTCAGGACACCAGGAGAAGTGTGTGGCGTCCGGGGCCTGAGGCTTTGACACCTGAGGGGGAGAGGAGCAAAGGTCAAGACCCCGCCCCCTTCGCTGCAGAGGCGGAGCTCCTGAAACTCAGCGATGTTAATACTGGACCGTCAGCCTCAGCAGAGCTGGTTAGCATTAGCTACAATACGAAAAACCTTCATTGATCGACAGTTCAGGTGTTGCAGCAGGTCAGGTTTCAGAAGCATTAAGGTCAACAGAACTACAGACATTAAATCTAATGTTTATAAAACATAAAGATGAAGATCAATAAAATGAACAGCAAACAAACAAACAGACAAAACAAAATAAAACAGGTGGTTAAACTGTCCGTAAATCAACAGGTCAGCCTCGGATCATCTGATTTTAGTTAAACCGAGTTAATGAGCCATGGACTGCTAACCGGGTTAGCCATGGTTAAACAGCGTCGGTGAACCTCTGACACCATAGAAGCACCAGATGGTTTAAAATCCCGTGCAGCTCTTTTTACAGACGTTAGGGCATTCGGCACAGTCGACCGTATCATCCTGGCAGGTAGACTTCATCAGACTGGCATATCCATCCAGGCTGTTGATTGGTTCTCTGATTATTTATCAGATAGAAACAGTGTTCAGGCCACTGGGTCTCCGTAGTCCCTGTTCTCAAGGTGTTCCTCAAGGTTCTAAATTAGGGGCACTGTCTAATGCTGTGTCCCACCGTTATGCTGATGATGCTGTAATATAATGTTCATCTTTTTATAAATCGTCTTATAAATACTTAGGCATTCTAGAGCCTAACTCTTTACAGGAAGTTCAAACATTCACACCTGGGATCATGTGACCACCACACCTCACATGACGGGGGGGTTAACGACCAATCAGGAACGACTGAATCAGCCTGTGAAGAGTTTCCATTAGTCCTTTATACACTCCTCTTCTTCTCTAGCCAGATAAATATCTGCTGCCTTGGCTAGTTCTTTGGAACTGAAGAAGCTTCGTGGTTGAGGAGCGAAAAGTCGTCCCAAAACTGAACACAGTCCAGCTGCCTCGATGCTCAACCTTCAAGATAACAATGACCTTGATGAATGAGAGTCTACACAAACGTCCTTCCTTGTACAAAACCCAAACCAGTGAAGTTGGCACGTTGTGTAAATCGAAAATAAAAACAGAATTCAATGATTTCCAAATCCCTTTCAACTTATATTCAATTGAACACACAGCAAAGACAAGATACTTAATGTTCAAACTGGTAAACTTTGTTATTTTTTGCAAATATTAGCTCATTTTGAATTTGATGCCTGCAACATGTTTCAAAAAAGACTGGGAAAGTTGAGGAATGCTCATCAAACACTTATTTGGAACATCCCACAGGTGAACAGGCTAATTGGGAACAGGTGGGTGCCATGATTGGATATAAAAGCAGCTTCCCTGAAATGACCCCGGACTGTTGAACAACTTAAGCTGTACATCAAGCAAGAATGGGAAAGAATTCCACCTGAAAAGCTTCAAAAATTGGTCTCCTCAGTTCCCAAACATTTACTGAGTGTTGTTAAAAGGAAAGGCGATGGGGTGCTGGTTTGGCGTAGTGGTTAGCACCCCATGTACGTGCTTCTGCCGGTCCAGGTTCGAATCACGCCTGTGACCAGTTTGCAGAGTGTCTTCCCCTGCTCTCTCTCCCCCCTTTCACAAGCCTATCCACTGTCTCACTCCTATCAATAAAGGCACAAAATGCCCAAAAAATACATTAAAAAAAAAAAAAAAAAAAAAAGGAAAGGCGATGTAACACAGTGGTAAAAATGACCCTGTGACAACTTTTTTGCATTGTGTTGCTGCCATTAAATTCTAAGTTGATGATTATTTGCAAAAGAAAATAAAGTTTCTCAGTTTGAACATTAAGTATCTTGTCTTTGCTGTGTATTCAATTGAATATAAGTTAAAAGGATTTACAAATCATTGTATTCTGTTTTTATTTATGATTTACACAACGTGCCAACTTCACTGGTTTTGGGTTTTGTACACTGGACTCTCTCATTGGCTGATTTTGATTATAAACCTGTTCTTGGACTTCTGCCTCCATGTCTGTGTTCACACCTGTAGACACCTGTGCTCTCAGGTCATCACACTGCTGCAGAGGAACAACTAAACTTCTCATGCTTTGCTCGTTTGAAGGATTTGAACCCTCAGGGGAGTTGAGACAGTCATCACAGAGTTCAGCTGAAGTGGTTCTTGGTCCCCAGTGCTGTTTTTCTGTCCTGAGTCCGTGACTGTTTTCTGTTTTATCCAACCATCTTTACCTGGTTAAGTTAAGGATGTTACTGACAGGCTGTGCAAATGTTCGATGAGGCTCTGGGGACTGATGTTCACCTGTTTGTACTTCTTGACGTCCCAGACCTCCATCTGACCCCGAAGGTTCCCAAAGCCAGCGAGGACCAGAATGTGGCCCTGTGGACTAGAACAGAGAGTGAACTGTTTTAATGTCAGTCTAAAATCTGAAGTGTAAAGGGTAAGAAATTTTTATGTTCCCTTGAATTTCTGAAGTCCTGTTTTCCTCTTGGATAAAATCAAACATCTACTAAGCCTTTATTGAATGTTAGTAAAGTCTGAATGTCTATCTACCTACCTACCTAACATCTACTAAGCCTTTATTGAATGTTAGTAAAGTCTGAATGTATATCTACCTACCTACATACCTACCTACCTAACATCTACTAACCCTTTATTGAATGTTAGTAAAGTCTGAATGTCTATCTACCTACCTACATACCTACCTACCTAACATCTACTAAGCCTTTATTGAATGTTAGTAAAGTCTGAATGTCTATCTACCTACCTACATACCTACCTACCTAACATCTACTAACCCTTTATTGAATGTTAGTAAAGTCTGAATGTCTATCTGCCTACCTACATACCTACCTACCTAACATCTACTAAGCCTTTATTGAATGTTAGTAAAGTCTGAATGTCTATCTACCTACCTACATACCTACCTACCTAACATCTACTAAGCCTTTATTGAATGTTAGTAAAGTCTGAATGTCTATCTGCCTACCTACATACCTACCTACCTAACATCTACTAAGCCTTTATTGAATGTTAGTTAAGTCTGAATGTCTATCTGCCTACCTACATACCTACCTACCTAACATCTACGAACCCTTTATTGAATGTTAGTAAAGTCTGAATGTCTATCTGTCTACCTACATACCTACCTACCTAACATCTACTAACCCTTTATTGAATGTTAGTAAAGTCTGAATGTCTATCTACCTACCTACATACCTACCTACCTAACATCTACTAAGCCTTTATTGAATGTTAGTAAAGTCTGAATGTCTATCTACCTACCTACATACCTACCTACCTAACATCTACTAACCCTTTAATGAATGTTAGTAAAGTCTGAATGTCTATCTGCCAACCTACATACCTACCTACCTAACATCTACTAAGCCTTTATTGAATGTTAGTAAAGTCTGAATGTCTATCTACCTACCTACATACCTACCTACCTAACATCTACTAAGCCTTTATTGAATGTTAGTAAAGTCTGAATGT
This sequence comes from Scarus forsteni, assembly GCA_036419115.1. NCBI lineage: Eukaryota > Metazoa > Chordata > Actinopteri > Labriformes > Labridae > Scarus > Scarus forsteni. The sequence continues at coordinate 24,613,162 of JAZDUH010000198.1, read as the reverse complement.
CTATCTGCCTACCTACATACCTACCTACCTAACATCTACTAACCCTTTATTGAATGTTAGTAAAGTCTGAATGTGTATGTGTCTACCTACATACCTACCTACCTAACATCTACTAACCCTTTATTGAATGTTAGTAAAGTCTGAATGTCTATCTACCTACCTACATACCTACCTACCTAACATCTACTAAGCCTTTATTGAATGTTAGTAAAGTCTGAATGTCTATCTGCCTACCTACATACCTACCTACCTAACATCTACTAAGCCTTTATTGAATGTTAGTAAAGTCTGAATGTCTATCTGCCTACCTACATACCTACCTACCTAACATCTACTAACCCTTTATTGAATGTTAGTAAAGTCTGAATGTCTATCTGCCTACCTACATACCTACCTACCTAACATCTACTAACCCTTTATTGAATGTTAGTAAAGTCTGAATGTCTATCTGCCTACCTACATACCTACCTACCTAACATCTACTAAGCCTTTATTGAATGTTAGTAAAGTCTGAATGTCTATCTGCCTACCTACATACCTACCTACCTAACATCTACTAACCCTTTATTGAATGTTAGTAAAGTCTGAATGTCTATCTGCCTACCTATATACCTACCTACCTAACATCTACTAAGCCTTTATTGAATGTTAGTAAAGTCTGAATGTCTATCTGCCTACCTACATACCTACCTACCTAACATCTACTAAGCCTTTATTGAATGTTAGTAAAGTCTGAATGTCTATCTGCCTACCTACATACCTACCTACCTAACATCTACTAAGCCTTTATTGAATGTTAGTAAAGTCTGAATGTCTATCTGCCTACCTACATACCTACCTACCTAACATCTACTAACCCTTTATTGAATGTTAGTAAAGTCTGAATGTCTATCTGCCTACCTATATACCTACCTACCTAACATCTACTAACCCTTTATTGAATGTTAGTAAAGTCTGAATGTCTATCTGCCTACCTACATACCTACCTACCTAACATCTACTAAGCCTTTATTGAATGTTAGTAAAGTCTGAATGTCTATCTGCCTACCTACATACCTACCTACCTAACATCTACTAAGCCTTTATTGAATGTTAGTAAAGTCTGAATGTCTATCTGCCTACCTACCTACATACCTACCTACCTAACATCTACTAAGCCTTTATTGAATGTTAGTAAAGTCTGAATGTCTATCTGCCTACCTACATACCTACCTACCTAACATCTACTAAGCCTTTATTGAATGTTAGTAAAGTCTGAATGTCTAAATGAACAGAAACAAATGTTCCTTTGTGTGAAATGCAGTCACCTTTATTTAGTCTACCTGGCAGAGCATCTCAGTCTACATACCAATACCAACACAACAAAGAGCAGCTCTGATGTCTCCCTACTTATATATCAATTCAGCAGAGTGATTGATGTCTGAGCTCATCCAACCTTTCACACAAGCAAAGGCAGCTGTGATTGGATGTCCTCTGTCATCACACACAACCAAAGTAGCTGTGATTGGATAGATTCATCACTTGTCTCTACTTCCTACATGACCATTTATTTGACCTGGTGTTGATGAGTTTAGTTTGAGTTTTTTCTAGTTTTTTATTTGTTGATGAAAGTTCTTAGTTTTTTTTTTAGTTTTTTTGTCTTTAATAGTTTCTAATAGCCATGGCGCTCGGACTCCACGCCACGTCGTAGATCGGGCCGTTCTTCGCTGTGAAAGATCAGACAGACTCATCAAGGTCACTGAAGGTCAGACTAACCTTTGACCCCATGACTGCCAAGTAGATTTGGATGGCCACAGGTCAAAGGTCACAGAGTGAAGCTTCAGGGTCGTCGTACTCACGCAGCTGGACGTGCGCCGTCTCCCCGTTCACGGCGAGGTAGTGCAGCGTCTGCTCGCCGTAGTACGACGCGCCCGTTTTGTCCACCTCGGTGCTCGCCGTGACCAGGACAGCTGAGGCTGTGGGAGGGGGCGGAGTTAGTAACACAGCAGAAAACGTGCTGACCGTCAGACGGCGTGGCATGGCGCCCTCTCACCTTTGCCGTTCCACTGCATGCTCACTCTGTCCGCCTTGAAGAAGCTCTTGTTGGCGAGCGCGGCGGTCGGGCCGCCCAGCACCGGGTACTGGTACAGACGCACAAACGAGGGGGCGCCCTTGGTGCCCGGGACGTAGACCGCCACCTGAAGGGGGCGGAGCAGACAGTCAGACCAGAGTTCAAGCCCCTCCCCCTGTGCTATAAACTGGTGCAATAACATTCAGTGCAGTAGGGGTTGGTGCAATAGAAGTTGCATTTGCTAAATGCTTGATGGACTCTGTGATGGGAGGATGTGCAGTATCTATGTGTCTGCTTCTTTTTTACTTGTCTACTGTCCCACTGTATTTACTGTCTTGTATGTGTACGCTAGCATCGACCTGCCAGGGCGTCTGCAGATGGAAATTAGCCCAAGGCTACAATCTGGCATATTTACATTTGTAAAAATGTTCATTAATATAGAATGTTCCCTCTTCAAAATAAATAAATAAATAAATAAATATGCTGTGGGGGCGTGGCCTCTGACCTTACTGGGCTGACCTCCAGGTGACACCGCGAAGTCGGACACCTTCTGCATGTGGAGCTTGTTGGCGATGGAGTCTGGAGGAGACAAGAGCGTCACTCAGGTGAGCTCACCTGTGCAGGTGTGTGGGCGGGGCACATGGTCACAGTTTGCAGCAAAATCATAAAAAAGAAAAACTTTGGTTTAAATTCTGCTGAACGAGCAGTTTAAACTTAATTATTGACCCCTCGCTAAGCCCCTCCCACAAACAGCTACTGTCCAATCCCACGTTAGCAACCATAACTATGCACAAGAGGCCTGTCAAGCTCTCAGCAGAAAACACTACGCCCTAGCGGTGTGCATACGGGACTAGCAAGTCCAACAGTTGATATCTGAGAAGTTTGGAGGTTGGTGTTGATTTTTTTTTGTCCTCTCCAAGACTCGAGCAGAAAGATGCCAGGTGTGGATAAGGCACGAGAACACCTACAAAACCTACTTAAACCTTGAGCCACTGGGTAATATTTAGGCAAAAGAAATCCTAGTTACAGCAGAGAAGTGAGATCTGAGTGCTTTCCCGTCTATTTTAACGTCCTCTACATTTGAACTCTGACATTTGAACTCTGACATTTGATTTGTTGAATGAAACTCTGAAGTCATCCTGGAGATCTTTCTGTCCACTCCTTTTTGAGAGATCTGAAGAAAAAGTCCAGATTAAGCAGATATTTCCTGAAGAATATCGCTCAGCGAACCACTAAACCTCCATATTTCTCATTCTACGAGGCGTAGCAACAGTAACCAAGGGGGGCGGGGCTTAGCAAAGGGTCAACACCCCCTCATGGACCAACATGACCAAAGGCTGGTCACAGCCAATCACATCGCAGCATTCATGACTGAAGCTCTGGGGTCACAGGGGTCAAGGTCACGCCGTCTCAGAATAAACATGGCTGTGTCAGGGGTGAAGGGGGCGGAGCTCCGCGATGGCGTCTTGGCCAGGTGACCTTACTGAAGTCGTTGTTCTCGTAGAAGTGAAGCTCGTTGTTGACGCTCCTCACACAGATCTTCTCATCGTCTGACCAGCTGGGACACCTGCAGCCAATCAGAGCACAGCAATCAGAACACAGCCAATCAGAATACAGCAATCAGAACACAGCCAATCAGAATACAGCAATCAGAACACAGCCAATCAGAATACAGCAATCAGAACACAGCCAATCAGAGCACAGCAATCAGAACACAGCCAATCAGAGCACAGCAATCAGAACACAGCCAATCAGAGGACAGCCAATCAGAATACAGCAATCAGAACACAGCCAATCAGAATACAGCAATCAGAACACAGCCAATCAGAACACAGCCAATCAGAGGACAGCCAATCAGAACACAGCCAATCAGAACACAGCCAATCAGAGGACAGCCAATCAGAACACAGCCAATCAGAACACAGCCAATCAGAACACAGCCAATCAGAGGACAGCCTTGTAGAGCTCATGTTAGTTTAACAGTTCAGTCTGATGCTGAGCAGTTTCCAAGAGACTGTGACGGAATAGGGAGTGTTTGTTTGTTTGTTTGTTTGTTTGTTTGTGTCATTGACTGTTTGTGTTTTTATGTCTTTGTTTGTTTGTTTGTTTGTTTGTTTGTCTGTGTCATTGACTGTTTGTGTTTTTATGTCTTTGTTTGTTTGTTTGTTTGTTTGTTTGTTTGTCTGTGTCATTGACTGTTTGTTTGTTTGTTTGTTTGTTTATGTCTTTGTTTGTTTGTTTGTTTATGTCTTTGTTTGTTTGTTTGCCTCTCACCAGTTGTCGACCTTCTTCTGAAACAGCGCCTTGATCAGCTGACCGCTCTGGACGTCCCACAGCTGCAGGTTGGCGTCCCCCTGAGGACTGTCCTGGGTCTCTGCAGCAGAGACACAGAGGTCAGAGGTCACAGGTCAGAGGTCACAGTAACTGTGAGAAAGGCTGATGAGCAGAAAATGAATCACTGATCAGGATGAAAGAACCAATCATAGAGCTGTATGTGTGTGTGCGTGTGCGTATGTGTGTGTGTGTGTGTCTTACTGCTGTACGGTTGCCAGGTAACCAGGATGCTGCCCAGAGGAGAAAAGTCCAGCAGAGAGGTTTTTGGGAGCTCGAAGGAGGAGACGACGGCGCCATCAGCAGAGGAGACCACAGAGACGCTGAGAGAGAGAGAGAGAACAGGTGAGCTGTGCTCTGATTGGCCCTCTGCTGGCCAGGGTTTGACCCCGCCTCCTCTGAGAGCCAGGGTCTGCTCCTCAGATTCAGACCAGAGTGACGATCACCAATCAGAAGATCAGCTGAACAGCGTGATGCCGCACCTGTAACCTGAGGCGGACGGCCTCTCTGTGTGATCTGATTAATTCTGTGGCCTCTTTAACTGGACTGTGCCCCTCCTCTTCGTCACATTTTGATCACAGCCTCCAAACAAAACACAAACATCTGAGCTCTAACTGAACAGCTCACAGGAGTGGATTTATTTAAATCTCTTAAACGTTCATTTATTTAAATCTGTTAAACGTTCATTTATTCAAATCTCTTAAACGTTCATTTATTTAAATCTGTTAAACGTTCATTTATTTAAATCTGTTAAACGTTCATTTATTTAAATCTGTTAAACGTTCATTTATTTAAATCTGTTAAACGTTCATTTATTCAAATCTCTTAAACGTTCATTTATTTAAATCTGTTAAACGTTCATTTATTTAAATCTGTTAAACGTTCATTTATTTAAATCTGTTAAACGCGTTCATTTATTTAAATCTGTTAAACGCGTTCATTTATTTAAATCTGTTAAACGCGTTCATTTATTTAAATCTGTTAAACGCTCATTTATTTAAATCTGTTAAACGCGTTCATTTATTTAAATCTGTTAAACGCGTTCATTTATTTTAAATCTCTTAAACGCGTTCATTTATTTAAATCTGTTAGCGTTCATTTATTTAAATCTGTTAAACGCGTTCATTTATTTAAATCTGTTAAACGCGTTCATTTATTTAAATCTGTTAAACGCGTTCATTTATTTCAAATCTGTTAAACGCGTTCATTTATTCAAATCTGTTAAACGTTCATTTATTTAAATCTGTTAAACGTTCATTTATTTAAACCTGTTAAACGTTCATTTATTTAAATCTGTTAAACGTTCATTTATTCAAATCTCTTAAATGTTCATTTATTTAAATCTCTTAAACGTTCATTTATTTAAATCTGTTAAACGTTCATTTATTTAAATCTCTTAAACGTTCATTTATTTAAATCTGTTAAACGTTCATTTATTTAAATCTGTTAAACGCGTTCATTTATTTAAACCTGTTAAACGTTCATTTATTTAAATCTGTTAAACGTTCATTTATTCAAATCTCTTAAACGTTCATTTATTTAAATCTGTTAAACGTTCATTTATTTAAATCTCTTAAACGTTCATTTATTTAAATCTGTTAAACGTTCATTTATTTAAATCTGTTAAACGTTCATTTATTTAAATCTCTTAAACGTTCATTTATTTAAATCTCTTAAACGTTCATTTATTTAAATCTGTTAAACGTTCATTTATTTAAATCTGTTAAACGTTCATTTATTTAAATCTCTTAAACGTTCATTTATTCAAATCTCTTAAACGTTCATTTATTCAAATCTCTTAAACGTTCATTTATTTAAACCTGTTAAACTTTCATTTATTTAAATCTGTTAAACGTTCATTTATTTAAATCTGTTAAACGTTCATTTATTTAAATCTGTTAAACGTTCATTTATTTAAATCTGTTAAACGTTCATTTAATTAAATCTCTTAAACGCTCATTTATTTAAATCTCTTAAACGCGTTCATTTATTTAAATCTGTTAAACGCGTTCATTTATTTAAATCTGTTAAACGTTCATTTATTTAAATCTGTTAGCGTTCATTTAATTTAAATCTGTTAAACGCGTTCATTTATTTAAATCTCTTAAACGTTCATTTATTTAAATCTCTTAAACGCGTTCATTTATTAAATCTCTTAAACGCGTTCATTTATTTAAATCTCTTAAACGCGTTCATTTATTTAAATCTCTTAAAGCGTTCATTTATTTCAAATCTCTTAAACTTTCATTTATTTAAATCTCTTAAACGTTCATTTATTTAAATCTGTTAAACGTTCATTTATTTAAATCTGTTAAACGTTCATTTATTTAAATCTCTTAAACGTTCATTTATTTAAATCTGTTAAACGTTCATTTATTTAAATCTGTTAAACGTTCATTTATTCAAATCTGTTAAACGTTCATTTATTTAAATCTGTTAAACGTTCATTTATTTAAATCTCTTAAACGTTCATTTATTTAAATCTGTTAAACGTTCATTTATTCAAGTCTCTTAGCGTTCATTTCTTTAAACCTCTTAAACGTCCATTTATTTAAATCTGTTAAGCGTTCATTTATTTAAATGTCTTAAACATTCATTTACTTAAATGTCTTGAGCATTCATTTATTTAAATCTCTTAAACGTTCATTTATTTAAATCTCTTAAACTTTCATTTATTTAAATCTCTTAAACGTTCATTTATTCAAATCTCTTAAACGTTCATTTATTCAAATCTGTTAAACGTTCATTTATTTAAATCTCTTAAACGTTCATTTATTTAAATCTCTTAAACTTTCATTTATTTAAATCTCTTAAACTTTCATTTATTTAAATCTGTTAAACGTTCATTTATTTAAATCTCTTAAACGTTCATTTATTCAAATCTCTTAAACGTTCATTTATTTAAATCTGTTAAACGTTCATTTATTCAAATCTGTTAAACGTTCATTTATTTAAATCTCTTAAACGTTCATTTATTCAAATCTGTTAAACGTTCATTTATTTAAATCTGTTAAACGTTCATTTATTTAAATCTGTTAAACGTTCATTTATTTAAATCTGTTAAACGTTCATTTATTTAAACCTGTTAAACGTTCATTTATTTAAATCTGTTAAACGTTCATTTATTTAAATCTGTTAAACGTTCATTTATTTAAACCTGTTAAACGTTCATTTATTTAAATCTGTTAAACGTTCATTTATTCAAATCTGTTAAACGTTCATTTATTTAAATCTGTTAAACGTTCATTTATTTAAATCTGTTAAACGTTCATTTAATTAAATCTCTTAAACGTTCATTTATTTAAATCTCTTAAAGCGTTCATTTATTTAAATCTGTTAAACGCGTTCATTTATTCAAACCTGTTAAAGCGTTCATTTATTCAAATCTGTTAGCGTTCATTTATTTAAATCTCTTAAAGCGTTCATTTACTTAAATCTCTTACACGTTCATTTATTTAAATCTGTTAAATGTTCATTTATTTAAATCTCTTACACGTTCATTTATTTAAATCTCTTAAACGTTCATTTATTTAAATCTGTTAAACGTTCATTTATTCAAACCTGTTAAACGTTCATTTATTCAAATCTGTTAAACGTTCATTTATTTAAATCTCTTAAACGTTCATTTATTTAAATCTCTTAAACGTTCATTTATTTAAATCTGTTAAACGTTCATTTATTTAAACCTGTTAAATGTTCATTTATTTAAATCTGTTAAACGTTCATTTATTCAAACCTGTTAAACGTTCATTTATTCAAATCTGTTAAACGTTCATTTATTTAAATCTCTTAAACGTTCATTTATTTAAATCTGTTAAACGTTCATTTATTCAAATCTCTTAAACGTTCATTTATTTAAATCTCTTAAACGTTCATTTATTTAAATCTCTTAAACGTTCATTTATTTAAATCTCTTAAACGTTCATTTATTCAAATCTCTTAAACGTTCATTTATTTAAATCTGTTAAACGTTCATTTATTTAAATCTCTTAAACGTTCATTTATTTAAATCTCTTAAACGTTCATTTATTTAAATCTGTTAAACGTTCATTTATTCAAATCTCTTAAACGTTCATTTATTTAAATCTCTTAAACGTTCATTTATTTAAATCTGTTAAACGTTCATTTATTCAAATCTCTTAAACGTTCATTTATTTAAACCTGTTAAACGTTCATTTATTTAAACCTGTTAAACGTTCATTTATTTAAATCTGTTAAACGTTCATTTATTTAAATCTGTTAAACGTTCATTTATTTAAATCTCTTAAACGTTCATTTATTTAAATCTCTTAAACGTTCATTTATTTAAATCTCTTAAACGTTCATTTATTTAAATCTGTTAAACGTTCATTTATTCAAATCTCTTAAACGTTCATTTATTTAAACCTGTTAAACGTTCATTTATTTAAATCTGTTAAACGTTCATTTATTCAAATCTCTTAAACGTTCATTTATTTAAATCTGTTAAATGTTCATTTATTTAAACCTGTTAAACGTTCATTTATTTAAACCTGTTAAACGTTCATTTATTTAAATCCACTAACAAACATGAAGAAGTGACTGAATAAAGATGTGATTCAGATCAACAGGCCTCTGACAGAGTGGATATTAAAGATTATAGATTCATAGAATCAAGATTTATTTACTTAAAAAAACACTACTGAGGTCAAAGTCATGATGTTGAACTCTGACCTTTGTCCGTTACACCAGCTGAACAGCGACCCGTCTCTGCTGAAGGTCAAACACCGGCTGGGCCGCGAGTCTCTGACAAACAAACAAACAAACAAATAAGTGAATAAATAAATAAATGAATGAATGAAGTGTTTCTGTGCAGCAGGGACAGGCTGTTTACCTCTGGAAGGTGGCATGTGGCTCACACTGCGGCCCGCGGAGCAGGGACGTGCCGTCTGAGCCCCGCACTGCAGCACAGACACAGACGGAGACTTTAGATTCATCATTTAAATATTTTATTTTATTTTAATCTGAGAGCTCTCTGTCTGTCTGTCTGATGAGGCAGGTGTACAGTCTGATTAAACAGCTCTAACTGAGCTCATGACGGTTACTGAGCACACCTGGACAGGTGTTCTCAGGTGTTTCCTCTGGAATATCACACACATAAAAATGTCTCTGTTCAAACACAAAGTTCTTGTTTGGTTCATGCGCCCTGTCCGCCGTCAGGTGTCAGGTCGATCAATCAATCAAACTTTATTTATAAGGTACTTTTCATACTTAGAGCAACACAAAGAGCCTCACAGAGGCTAAAAACAACACAAAAACAGAGACAACACCCCCAAATACAGAGACATATCCAGACACACACACACCTGCACACACACACACACACACACACACACACACATACACACACACACACACACACACACACACACAGCTGTAAAGAGAAGAGAGAGAGAGAGACATGGCTGTGCACCGAGGACTGAGGTAAGGAATAAGCTACCTTTGGGGGCCATCAACACTGAGGAGGGCTCCCGGCCCACGAGGAGCACAACCAGGGACCTCCCCGCCCCACACAGACACGAGGCCCCACAACACAGTGCAGGGGCCTCTGGCCATGCAGGCAAAGCCATCCCACGGCAGCGGCCCCACAAGTGGACCAGGAGCAGCTCCCAGTGTGGAGAGCCCCCATGAGGAAACACTGGAGCTGAAAACCGTCATACTAAAACAATAATAAAAATATAAGAAAAGAGATAAAATAACATAAAATGGATAACTGAAATAACGTAAACAATTAAGAATTAAATATGATAAGAAGTTTGACTAAAAGAATAAATAAGATATACAGTAATACAATAAAATAATAAATAATAAAGGAATAGATAACTTGATTAAATCAATTAAAAGCTTGATTAAAAAGGTGGGTTTTAAGCCTCTTTTTAAAAGTATCAACAGACTCTGAGATTCTCCAGCAGGCTGTTCCACAATCGGGGGCCATGATAACTAAAAGCCTCCCCGTGTGTCTTAGTTCTAACTTTTGGTATGGTTAAAAGGCCAGTGCCAGAGGACCTCAGGGTCCACGAGGGCTGATACAGTAAAAACAGGTCAGATAAATAAGAAGGCCCAAGGCCGTTAAGACATTTATAAACCAGTAAAAGAACCTTAAAATTGATCCTGAAACACACGGGGAGCCAATGCAGCGATTTTAAACCTGGAGTAAAATGTTCCCGCCCTCTGGTCCTCGTCAGCACTCGTGCAGCTGAGTTCTGTAATAATTGGAGGTTGTCTTTTTGGGAAGAGCAGAGAGCAGGGCATTACAATAATCTAAAATTACAATAATCTAAACGCGAAGAGATAAAAACATGCATTAACACCTCTGTGCTGGTCTGAGAGAGACTCTGGCTACATTCTGGAGATGATGAAAATGATCTTAGTCATGTTCTTGATGTGTGGATGAAAGAAAGCTCAGAGTCAAAAATCACACCCAGGTTTTTTACAGAATTTGTTGGTTTAAGGTCTTGGAGTTTTGGTAAAAGTTTCAGGGCCAATGACCAAAACTTCTGTTTTGTCCTGGCTGAGCTGTAGGGGTCAGGGGTCAGGGGTCAGGGGTCAGGGTCACCTGAGCTGCCAAACCTCCTCAGAAAATCCGTCACTTTAGAGACTTTGTCACAAACTTCTGAAAAATAGAAATAAGAGCTCACTCTGAACTCTTTACCTGCACGAGCAGGTGACGTCAGACGGTTCGGGTCATACCTGAGCCGTCGTGAATGACGTCATCAGTAAACAGCTCACCTGTGGTGCAGCGCGCGTGCACAGCGGCACTGTCTCACCTGTTTATTCACAGAAGAGTGTTTCAGTCCGCAGGTGAACCCCAGACACGTCTGTAAATCACAAAGTTTTTAAGATGAAATAAATCAATGAAGGAGTATTAATTAATGTTCTGGGTTAAAGGAGGAGCGTCGAGCTCGTGTCAGACTTTATTTTCTTCACATGTTCAGAATTACAAAACGTTTCCTTCATGAAAATCAGGAAAGTTCAGGAAACGCAACAAACTTTGTACTTCCGGCTTCAGAATAAAATAAAAATAAAACGTCGACAGGAAAAGAGAGAGAGCAGAAAACAGCTTAGACACACAAATATAAATGTGTGTGTGTATAAGACATGAAGAGAGTTATGTTTGTGTTTTTATGAGCTCAGCCTTAAAGCTCCATGTCTGTTTTTCTTATGAAAGAGTCAGCATCCTGAGTCAGCATCCTGAGTCAGCATCCTGAGTCAGCATCCTGAGTCAGCATCGGAGTGAAATGTGTGACCGAGATTTAAAAACAAAGAAAATATCCTTTATCCTTCAATTAAAGAAACAATCAGACCAACACATTTACACGATTAAATCAAACAGATAAACTAAGAACTGATTCAAACCACTAATGACAATCATTTAAAAGTTAGTTAAAAAGGACAGAGTTCCAGTGGAAACACTTTATGTTTAATAAAGAAGATAAATTATAGAGTTTATCACAGTGACAGTAAAGGCTTCAGAGAGAAAACAGAAACATCAGACCTGTTGATTTAGTTCGTCATCGTTCAGGTAAAAGGGGAAAAATTAAAAACAGAAGTTTGCTCATTACGTGGAGGCTGGACGGAAGTTTTATTTTGAAGGATCAAACAGGAAGTGATTCAATACACAAAGAAACTTTACGCGGGAAGAGGTGGGTCGTGACGCAGCCGAGGGGGCGGGGCTTCGTCTTTTTGAGTACGTAGACAACAGTGAGGAGGTCCGAGTCATCACCTACATCAGAGGAGGCAGCAGGAGCCGCGCCGACGAGCTGTAAGAGTTTAATCAGAAAATTAAAGAAAAGAACATAAAGAAGACAAGATGGTGGCCAAGCAGAGGATCCGGATGGCCAACGAGAAGCACAGCAAGAACATCACGCAGCGCGGGAACGTGGCCAAGTCCACGGTGAGAGAAAAATCAGATTAATCACCTATTAATCACCTATTAATCACCTCAGAGGGTCTTTATGATCCCTTATCTCACGTCCACGGTGAGAGAAAAATCAGATTATTTAAAGATGAATCTCCTCAGACAGTCTTTAGTATCTCTGTGTTTGTTTGAGCTCGGCCCTGATTGGATCACAGATAAACAACTTTAACAGAAATAAAACTTTAGTTTGATTTAAACAGATTAAAGTCTGTTTATTAGAATAATTATGAGCTGCCCGATTACTTCTGTCATTATTATTGTTAGTATTAGTTTGAGTAACTTAAAGGTGATCTGCAGTAACTGGTTAATGACAGTCTTTGTTTCTGTACAGAGAATAAAAGTTTGTTTTTATTTAATAATCACATGAAGAAAATTTGAACGGACAAATTAATGTTTTGGCAAAAGAAAATTTCACTTTTGAAAAAGTTTAAATGTGAAGAAAAAGTGACGTGTGTAACAGCTGAGATTTCCTCTCTGTTTATTTTTGATTTATTTATCGACCTTCAGAGTTTGATCTCTTCCAGTTTTCATGTCTACGGAAGCCCTAAAAGGTCACGTTTTTTTAGCAGTGTTTTCTCGTGAAAACGACGTAATTTCAGTCGTTTTCCCGAGATCTCGACTTATTTATGTCGTTATAACGACATAAATAAGTCGAGATCTCTGGAAAATGACATAAATTAAGTCGTTTTCACGAGAAAACGCTGCTTAAAAAAACGTGACCTTTAAGGGCTTCCGTACATGTCCACATTTGATCCACGTTATTATTTCAGCTGTTTAATCTGTGACCTGAACATGTCAGCTGTAGTTTCTGTGGCTCGTCCAGAATATTTCTGGATTAAATCTGAACATTTGTCAGGTGGAGCTTTGACCTTTGACCTCAGCACCTCTCTGATTTAATGAACTATAATTTTTATAAGGCTGACTCCTGATCATCACAGTCAGTGAATAGGTGGAGACAGTCTCTGTAGAAATAAAACATTTAGAAACAAACCAGGTGAATCAAAGCAGGCGGCCAATCAGCTGTCAGGATTCCTGAGCCAATCAGCTGTCAGGATTCCTGAGCCAATCAGCTGTCAGGATTCCTGAGCCAATCAGCTGTCAGGATTCCTGATGGTCAGAAAAAGAGTTAAAGCAGCTGATTGGTCCTGTCTGAGGCTCAGGCGCTTTAATCCAGACTCTTGTGTTAATGTGGCGGTTTGGTGTTTCAGAGGAACGTGGCGGAGGACAAAGGGGTGGGGCCGTGGCTGCTGGCGCTCTTCATCTTCGTCGTCTGTGGCTCAGGTGAGGACTCCGTCATTTATTCTTTTTGTTTTTAGTTTTCGTCTGTAGGTCAGCCTGCTCGTGTCACTGTGACCCCAGTTAAAGTCAATAAATCAGATCACCTGCGTGCTCCAGGTCAGTGTGGGCGGAGCTTATCTGAGCATGCTCAGACGTGACAAAGATCATCTCTGACACAGAGAAGTTAGCATCATGTCACAGAACAGAAACGTGAATGTAGGAAATAAAGTTTGTCTTTAAAGTCCAAACAGATGAACAATCATCCTCATTGAACTTTTTTATTTTTATTAAGTTATAAAAATCTTTTATATCTATGTACCGCGGGTCTACGCTGACATAACGATCCGCCATGTGGTCTACGGGTGGGTTAAAAGTTACTAAACCTACAATCATCCTCTTAACCGACCTATAATCTACAAACTAATAGTCACATATGAGACAACCCCCCCGTAACTGTTGTAGATGATCCTGTTCACGACCCTCGGCTCTTAGTGATGTTTTATTAACAGACGGGCTCGTGCCAACATCTGAACACCAGGTGGCGCTAAAGTGCAGATTTCTACACACTGCAGCTTTAAGTGTGTGACCTCTCTGAAGGTCATCAGTAAGATCCTTCAGACCTGTTCAGATGTTTCTGGACTTTATTCAGTTTTTGATTCTGATGTTTGTCTCCAGTCTAATTTATTTAATTTTGATTATTTAATCAATCTTTATTTGTATATCAGTGTTATCTCAGACTCTTTACAACAGAGCATAAGGCTCTTCATGTTATGGATACACACATATGCACAGATACATATATACATATAAAATACACAGATACATATATATACACTTATATACATGAATCCATATAGCCAATCATGAATCCCTCCATCATGGCCGTGTTACCTGAAGAGCAAACACAACTAAAAACTAAATAACATTTTGTTTTTGTTGTTTTGATTGATGTTCTTTCTGTTCTTATTTTCAATGTTTGTATTTGTTTTATGTTCCTTTTTGTAATTAGCTCATTTTTTTAAGGCGGGTTTATCTGTGGAGCACAGTTTATCCACGAGGTCATTCAAAGGACAAGGAACATGAATTAAAATCACAATAAAAATCAACAATAATTCTTCTAAATGAACTTTAGCAGAGCCGTCAGGTAAATCCAGCTGTTACTGTCAGACTCGTCCAGGTGTGTACAGCTGTGACGTTTTCATCTTTGTTGTGAACTTTATCTGTTTTAATGTTTTCTGGTTATTTGACTTTGTGGTTTTTGTCCTTCGGGCCACCGTAGTGTTTCAGCAGCAGGGCCCCGGACTCTGAATAAGGAAAATACAATGATGTTAATTGGACCTGGACACTCGTTAGTGAATGATGAGGGTGTCTCGTTAGGTTAACGACTGATGTGGTGAAGTACTTGAGTATTTCTGTAGGTACTCGAGTATTTCTGTAGGTGTCGATGATTCACAGTGGGTTTAATTCAGACTGTCTGTGTGTCTGCAGCCATCTTCCAGATCATCCAGAGCATCAGGATGGGCATGTAGAGTGATGTCACCACCAGGGGGCGGAGCTCCAGCGACCAGGGGGCGGAGCTCCAGAGACGGGCTACCAAAACAGCAGAGATGATGGCGTGCCCCGCCCCAGGCCCCGCCCCTTTGAACTGAACCCAAACATTCCTGAACTCTGGCAGCTGCCTACACCACCCCCCCCACATCGTTTATCGTGTTGATTCACGTGTCGCCGCTCGCCGACCTTCTCAGCGGCTCTCCTGTAAACAACCACCATGTGCCTTTCTCTGTTTACCTGTGCCTAAGCCCCGCCCACGCTGATTACACCTTATCATGGCAGACGGTGCAGCGGGTCGAAGTCCGACCTGATCGAGTCGCCTTTACCTGTTCAACAAAAAAAACATTCCAGCTGAGACGCCATTACTCGCTCTCCCTCGCTCTCCCTCTCTCCTCCTCCCTCTCTCTCTCCCCTCTCTCCTCTCTCTCCCCCCCCTCCCTCTCTCCCCTCCTCTCCTCGCTCGCCCCCCTCTCTCTCCTCCTCCTCCTCAGTGTGAGATGATGAAGGTCTTTTGAATCAGAAGGTTTGGAGGTGCTACAGGTGTGTGTGCACTGTGTGCAGCTTCACCTGGAATAATAAAGTTTCTTTTTGAAGATCATCGCTCACTGTGACGTCCTTCATCAAAAACAACAAGAAGAAAAATCCTGATCCGAACAGCAATAATCAGTAATCGTCAACGATCATAAATAATCATCAGTAACTGTAACTCCTGCAGCTCTGTGGATGGACCTCAGATTCTGTTTTCATGATGACTGTAAATATATAAAATAAGGATTATATGTAATTCTATAAAATCATGATCATATCTTATATCTTTATAACTTATAGATATACTTAACTCTTATATCTATAATTCTATTAACTAATGATTATATCTGTAAATATATAAAATCATGATTTTATCTATAGTTATATGATTATTATTATACCTGTAAATATAAAAAATGTATGATTATATCGTTATATATGCAAACCCAAAACCAGTGAAGTTGGCACGTTGTGTAAATCGTAAATAAAAACAGAATCCAATGATTTGTAAATCCTTTTCAACTTATATTCAGTTGAATACACAGCAAAGACAAGATACTTAATGCTCAAACTGAGAAACTTTATTTTCTTTTGCAAATAATCATCAACTTAGAATTTAATGGCAGCAACACATTGCGTTAAAGTTGTCACAGGGTCATTTTTACCACTGTGTTACATCGCCTTTCCTTTTAACAACACTCAGTAAACGTTTGGGAACTGAGGAGACCAATTTTTGAAGCTTTTCAGGTGGAATTCTTTCCCATTCTTGCTTGATGTACAGCTTAAGTTGTTCAACAGTCCAGGGTCTCCGTTGTTGTATTTTACGCTTCATAATGCTCCACACATTTTCAATGGGGGACAGGTCTGGACTACAGGCAGGCCAGTCTAGTACCTGCACTCTTTTACTACGAAGCCACGCTGTTGTAACACGTGCAGAATGTGGCTTGGCATTGTCTTGCTGAAATAAGCAGGGGCGTCCATGAAAAAGACGTTGCTTGGATGGCAACATATGTTGCTCCAAAACCTGTATGTACCTTTCAGCATTAATGGAGTCTTCACAGATGTGTAAGTTACCCATGCCTTGGGCACTAATACACCCCCATACCATCACAGATGCTGGCTTTTGAACTTTGCGCTATAACAGTCCGGATGGTTCTTTTCCTCTTTGGTCCGGAGGACACGATGACCACAGTTTCCAAAAACAATTGTAAATGTGGACTGGTCAGACCACAGAACACTTTTCCACTTTGCATCAGTCCATCTTAGATGAGCTCGGCCCAGTGAAGCCGGCGGTGTTTCTGGGTGTTGTTGATAAATGGCTTTGGCTTTGCATAGTAGAGTTTTAACTTGCACTTACAGATGTAGACGAACTGTAGTTACTGACAGTGGTTTTCTGAAGTGTTCCTGAGCCCATGTGGTGATATCCTTTACACAGTGATGCCGGTTTTGATGCAGTACCGCCTGAGGGATCGAAGGTCACGGGCATTCAATGTTGGTTTTGGGCCTTGCTGCTTCCGTGCAGTAATTTCTCCAGATTCTCTGAACCTTTTGATGATATTACGGACCGTAGATGATGAAATCCCTAAATTCCTTGCAATAGCTGGTTGAGAAATGTTGTTCTTAAACTGTTGGACAATTTGCTCACACATTTGTTCACAAAGTGGTGACCCTCGCCCCATCCTTGTTTGTGAATGACTGAGCATTTCAGTGAAGCTGCTTTTATACCCAATCATGGCACCCACCTGTTCCCAATTAGCCTGTTCACCTGTGGGATGTTCCAAATAAGTGTTTGATGAGCATTCCTCAACTTTCTCAGTCTTTTTTGAAACATGTTGCAGGCATAAAATTCCAAATGAGCTAATATTTGCAAAAAATAACAAAGTTTACCAGTTTGAACGTTAAGTATCTTGTCTTTGCTGTGTATTCAATTGAATTTAAGTTGAAAAGGATTTGCAAATCATTGTATTCTGTTTTTATTTACGATTTACACAACGTGCCAACTTCACTGGTTTGGGGTTTTGTATATATATATATATATATATATATATATATATATATATATATATATATATATATATATGTATATATATATATATATATATATATATATATATATATATATATATATATATATATATATATATATATATACATATATATATATATGCACATATATATATATATATGTGCATATATATATATATATGTTATATATATATATATATATATATATATATATACACATATACATATATACATATATATATATATATAATCATGATGGTGTTTGTAATTTTTTACAAAATCATGATATCTGTAAATGTATAACATCATGATTTCTGAAAACACAAAAAGGAAGATCACTGTGATGTCACAAAGGTTAGAGGATCTAACTCAGTGAATCTGGGCAGGTCATCAACATGAGCAGACTGAGAAGAAGACATGATGTCCTGTGGCTGTTTGTCCAGCGGGTGGCGCTGTTGGAGCAGAAACAGGGCAGAGCACGTCTCAGGTTTATTAGTCATAGATCAATAAAAGATGTTTTTTCACAGTAAATCTACTCTCTTTTACCTTTTTCATTTTATTTATTCATTTATTAATTCTCATATGGATGATACCAGAGGCTTTGTCACACCAGAGGCTTTGTCACACCATAGGCTTTGTCACACCAGAGGCTTTGTCACACCATGGGCTTTGTCTGCACTGGGCTGTCATGGCCGACCTGTCCTCAGGTCACATGCCATCAGTCCGGCTGATGTCCTTCAGAGTGAAAAACTTTTTCTGGTCTTCAGTTTTTTATTTTGTTGATTTGAACTTCATCAGTAAAATAATTTCATTTTAATAAAGTCAATCTTTGTTTCTGTCCGAAAGTGTCGACATTTTCCGTCCTTACCGAACGTCATCAGCTCATCACGCCAAAAACATTCCCTAATGTGTTAAGACAGCATCAATGGGAGGCAAGAAGATGTGGTACCTCATCTGACGCACAGTTAGCATACAGTGCTACATTAAAGCAGTAGACTCTGCTCTAGGCCCCAGGCCACATCAGGCCCAAGGTCTCAAATGTAAGGTCAGTTTATACGAGAAATTAAACTACTACTGCGGTCCCCAAAAACAACCTGCCTTTAGCTGTTAGCTGTTAGCCGTTAGCCATTAGTCATTAGCCCTCAGCCATTAGCAGTGGATTGCTCTGATGTTAAACATGATGGACAGCCTGACAATCCCAAAAACAAAAGTCAAAGGACAGGGTGATAGGGACTGATCTCACTGTTAAAGGCTGAGAGTGACACATGAAAAAACAGAAAATATTAAAATTATTTAAAAAAAAATCACAGACACACGTATATTTCTAATATATATTTATTATTGTATATATATTCACATTATAAATGTGTTTCTGTAACAGTGATAATAAAGAGTAAATGAACATGAACCCAGCCGCAGCTCATTTAAATAAATCCAATTATCTGACCCTAGTCACCATGTCCTCAGTCCTTGTTAGTGTCCTCAGTCCTCGGTAGAGTCCTCATTCTCTCATAAGTGTCCTCAGTCCTCGTTAGAGTCCTCATTCTCTCATAAGTGTCCTCAGTCCTCGTTAGAGTCCTCATTCTCTCATAAGTGTCCTCAGTCCTCGTAAGAGTCCTCATTCTCTCGTAAGTGTCCTCAGTCCTCGTTAGTGTCCTCAGTCCTCATTAGTGTCCTCAGTCTCTCATAAGTGTCGTCAGTCCCTCGTGAGTGTCCTCAGTCCTCGTTAGTGTCCTCTGTCCCACGTTAGTGTCCTCAGTCCTCATTAGTGTCCTCAGTCCTTGTTAGTGTCCCCAGTCCTCTTTGGTGTCCTCAGTCCTCATTGGAGTCCTCAGTCCTCGTTGGTGTCCTGAGTCCTCGTTAGTGTCTTTAGTCCCTCATCAGTGTCCTCAGTCCTCGTTAGTGTCCTGAGTCCTCGTTAGTGTCTTTCGGCCCTCATTAGAGTCCTCAGTCCTTGTTAGTGTCCTCAGTCCTCGTTAGTGTCCTCAGTCCTCATTAGAGTCCTCAGTCCTCGTGGTGTCCTGAGTCCTCGTTAGTGTCATTAGTCGCTCATCAGTGTCCTCAGTCCTCGTTAGTGTTCTCAGTCCTTGTTAGTGTCTTTAGTCTGTCATTAGAGTCCTCAGTCCTTGTTTGTGTCCTCAGTCCTCGTTAGTGTCATTAGTCCCCCATTAGTGTCCTCAGTCCTCGTTCGTGTCCTCAGACTCTCGTTCATGTCCTCAGTCCTTGTTAGTGTCCTCAGTCCTTGTTAGTGTCCTTGTTAGTGTCCTCAGTCCTCGTTTGTGTCCTCAGTCCTTGTTAGTGTCCTCGTTAGTGTCCTCAGCTGTTGGATGGCTGCTCTGGTTTCAGTCGGATGGCCCAGGAGTTTGCGGACACGATGTCCCCTCGCCGATGGATGCGGCAGGTGTACACGCCCTCGTTGAACTCGTTGGCGACGATCCGGAGGTCCCGGTCCTTCATGACGATGTACCCGGGCACGGAGGCGAGGATCTGCTCGCCGTCCTTGAACCAGCTGCAGGGACAGACAGAGAGAATCAGACAAAACCTTAGGGTGACCCTTGACCCCAAAAGGACGGAACAGCTGACCTGACTTTGGGCGGCGAGCGGGGGTTTTTGGTTCCACAGCGGAATCCCACCACCTTCCCTCGGGGCACCATCTTGGTCTTGACGTTGGCGGGCGCCGGCGTGGGCGTGGCCATGGCGTCCAGAGGCTCTGCGGACAGGAAGTGAGACGAGGTGAGGGGGTGGGGCTTCAGGTTGGACTAGAAGCTGCTGACTTACCGTAGCAAAGGTCGCAGCGCTGAGGACAGTTCTTCTTCATGAAGCTCTTCCTGCGCTCGCAGAAGCCAAGCCGAGCCCACGGGTCGCACACGCGCTTCTTATCCAGACAACCTGCGGACAAAAAAGGACAGGAGCGTCACGAGGACGCCAGGGAGGGTGAGGACAAGAGCAAGGACAAGAGCGAAGACGAGAGCGAAGACGAGAGCGAGGACGAGAGCGAAGACGAGAGCGAGGATGAGAGCTAAGACGAGAGCGAGGACAAGAGCGAAGGCGAGAGCGAGGACGAGAGCCAAGACAAGAGCCAAGACGAGAGCCAAGACGAGAGCGAGGACAAGAGCGAAGACGAGAGCAAAGGCGAGAGCGAAGACGAGAGCAAAGGCGAGAGCGAAGACATGAGCAAGGACGAGAGCGAAGACGAGAGCGAAGGCGAGAGCCGAGACGAGAGCCAAGGCGAGTGCGAAGACGAGAGCGAGGACGAGAGCGAAGACGAGAGCGAGGACGAGAGCGAAGACTAGAGCGAGGACGAGAACGAAGGCGAGAGCGAAGAAAAGAGCAAGGACGAGAGCGAAGGTGAGAGCGAAGGCGAGAGCCAAGACGAGAGCGAAGGCGAGAGCCAAGACGAGAGCGAAGACGAGAGCGAGGACGAGAACGAAGGCGAGAGCGAAGGCGAGAGCGAAGACAAGAGCGAGGACGAGAGCGAAGACGAGAGCGAAGACGAAAGCGAGGATGAGAGTGAGGATGAGAGCGAAGGCGAGAGCGAAGACGAGAGCGAGGGCGAGAGCCAAGACGAGAGCGAAGACGAGAGCGAAGACGAGAGCGAGGACTAGAGCCAAGACGAGAGCCAAGGCGAGCAAGACATGAGTAATGACGAGAGCGCGAGAGCGAAGCGAGAGCAGGCGAGAGCTAAGGCGAAAAGCGAGAGCAGGACGAGAGCGAAGACGAGAGCGAAGAGCGAGAAAGCGAGAGCGAGGAGAGAGTGAAGACTAAAGAGCGAAGGACGAGAGCGAGCGAGGCGAGCGAGAGCGAGCTAAGGCGAGAGCGAAGCGAGAGCGAAGACGAGAGCTAAGCGAGAGCGAAGGCGAGAGCTAAGGCGAGAGCGAAGACAGAGCGAGGCGAGAGCGAGCGAAGATGAGAGCGAGGATGAGCGAAGGCGAGAGCGATGAGAGAGTGAGGAGAGCCAAGGCGAGAGCGAAGACGAGAGCGAGCTAAGAGCGAGATAGACGAGAGCGAGACTAGAGCCAAGGCGAGCGAGGACTAGAGCCAAGACGAGAGCCAAGGCTAGAGCCAAGGCGAGAGCCAAGGCGAGAGCGAATTCGAGAGCGAAGACGAGAGCGAGGACGAGAGCCAAGGCGAGAGCCAAGGCGAGAGCCAAGGCGAGAGCGAAGACGAGAGCGAGGACGAGAGCGAGGACGAGAGCGAGGATGAGAGCGAGTACGAGAGCGAGGGCGAGAGCGAGAGCCAAGGCGAGAACGAAGACGAGAGCGAGGACGAGACGAGAGCCAAGGCGAGAGCGAATTCGAGAGCGAAGACAAAGCCAAGGAGAGCGGAGAGCGAAGACGAGAGCGAGGACGAGAGCTAAGATGAGAGCGAGGACGAGAGCGGAGAGCGAAGACGAGAGTCTAAGTTTGGTCTTAACTAAACTTCATCCCCCCCCGCTCACCGTACAGCCGTTGGATTCCCCACACGTCGTCCTGTCCGATGTTCCTCTGGCCCGTGTATGTGGCGTTGGGGTGCATCAGCGCCTGAGGGTCTCTGGAGTGCCAAAGGCCGAGAGCATGACCAATCTCATGAGCTGCCACCTGGACCAGGTCATTAAGCCACACCCCTGCAAGGTCACATGACAAACATGTGAAGTGCACGCAGGTTACCTGTTGTACCATGTGTACCTGACCTTCTGTTTGTGACCTTGCTTCCAGCTGAATCTGGACTTTCCCAGGATCCAGAACTCATGGTTGTCAAAGTGGATCTCTCCTCGCGGCGGCAGGAAGGCGTGAGCTAGCTCGCCATTCAGGCCGTCAAAGCACGGGTGGAGAGGAGACCACCAGCAGTCCGTGTGGTTAAAGGTGTAGAAGCCTGAAAGACACATGTATCAAAGATAATCCATCATCATCATCTTCTTCATCATCACCATCATCATCATCATCATCATCGTCACCACCACCATCATCATCAACATCATCATCACCACCATCATCATCATCATCATCATCATCACCACCATCTTCATCATCATCAACATCATCATCATCACCACCGTCATCATCATCATCATCATCACCACCATCATCATCATCATCATCATCACCACCATCTTCATCATCACCATCATCATCATCATCATCATCGTCACCACCATCATCATCAACATCATCATCACCACCATCATCATCATCATCATCATCACCACCATCTTCATCATCATCATCATCATCACCACCATCATCATCATCATCATCATCACCACCACCATCATCATCAACATCATCATCATCATCACCATCATCATCATCATCACCACCATCATCATCATCATCATCATCATCACCACCATCATCATCATCATCACCACCACCATCATCATCATCATCATCATCATCATCACCACCATCATCATCATCATCATCACCATCATCATCATCATCATCATCACCACCATCATCATCATCATCAGCATCATCATCATCA